>JAOWBW010002885.1:0-49134 GCA_026119855.1 Campanula takesimana | reverse complement strand
ATTAAAATGTTAATCCAATTGTAGAAGGGTCCATTTGATTTTGAGGCACTTGACCATTAACGCTTGTTAAAGTCTTGAGTCTTTGATTTCAATGTGTGAGCATACTTTTCTCGAGTCTAGGGGCTTCCCCCTACTCTCGTTTTTCCGTCATCTCATTTTTGTGCAAACACGATGTCGGAGATCCCACTGGGATTTCCTTTGCTTTCACAAAACACTGGCCTCGTTGCCTTCCCCTTCAACTCCTGCAAGTTGTCACAGCAAAAGAGACAAAGGAATGCTATTCTTTATATCTCAGAATCTCAAATGCCGGCAAGAGATGTTGAAGGAATGAACACCAAACTGGGGCTGCATGTAGATTTTTGGGTTGTTTCAAGAGCAATGATGTGGCTGCATGACAATATGATTTGTTGAGAATGGTTGCTCCGGGTAACATGGAAATTCAGATGGCAAAATGCTAGAGTACAAAGCAACTCTCATTTGACAGTTGATCCTTTGAAAGGACTCAAAAATGCAAAGATTAACTTTTGAGAATCATCATCAGTTTCAGTAACTCTCGAGATCGAGGATATCAAGGATGTGGGACAACTCTCATAGACAGTTAGGTCCCTTATGGGTGGATCATCAGAACACAAACGCCATCTCGGATTGATAGTATGGCCCGCAAAGCTCAAAGCTCGTTTCTTCGGCAACATCAGGTTGTGTCCCATCGAATGTGGGATGACTCTCATAATCAAAGAAACAAAGTGCCATCTCGGATTATCAGTATGGCCCGCAAAGCTCAAAGCTCTTTCTTTAGCAATATCAGGATTGTGTCCCGCGAGCAACTCTCAAAGACAGTTGACCCCCTACCTACCGATTGGGTATCCCATATCAGAAATGGTGAATTCCTCCGAAAGAGAAGCATCGAATGAAAAGACAACTCTCAAAGACTTTGACCCCCCACCGATTGGTATCGCATGCCAGGGATTATGCATTGCCTCAGACAAAGAAGCATCGAATGATTAAACAACTCTCAAAGACAGTTGACTCCCTACCGATTGGGTATTGCATGTCAGAAATTGTGAATTGCCTCCAACACGCAAGACATCGAACATTTGAATATCTCTCAATGACAGTTAAGCCCCAGAGGTTGAAACGCAAAACATGAAGTTGTGTCCAAACGACAAGTGCAACAAGAGATTTATATGCCTGGTTCAGGGGCTTGTCTGAAACATGACTGGGGCTTCCGTATCCAACATCCGAGGTTGATCTTTGAGAGCACTGGGGCTTCAGCAGCAAGAATGATGGGGGTCGATGTCAGAAAGAACAAATGGGGTTTCTTCAGCCGACGACTGGGGCTGACCCAACGATAGCATCCGGAGATATACCGTTGAGTAGTCTTGATCAAATGGGTGTTTGGAATTGACATTTTAAGTGCTCGCGCTAGGCTTTCAACTCTGCTTCACCATACACATCTCCATTTTCGCAAAAATGCAAAAGTAACAATAAAGTGCGCAATCCATTTCATCCATGATTCTCCCTCTATTCATTCATAAACTTTCACTCATTAATTCATAATAAAACTAAGTTTGAAATGCAAGCAATGCACATGTGTCAAAAAGAAAAAAACCATCATGCAAAAAAGAGAAATTTGACTTTCATCCATCAAAAGGGAAATTGGTTGCAAAATGAAAAGAGAATGTATTCTTGTCTCAATCTTTTCTCCGAATCTCTCGATCTTAAAGATTTCAATCCATGTATGTGTTCTAAAACTTTTATTGCACATGAATGACACTCTCGAGCACATTAATGTCGAAGATATATTCTGCTTGCTCTTGAAAATCTCTTGCAGGTACATGCATCCACCCTGCCGCATCATGGTCCTCACAAGGGGGTCCTCATCAATATCAAGATATATGTTGCTTGCTCTTGAAAATCTCTTGCAGGTACACATCATCCATTTTGCCACATCATGGTCCTCACAAGAAGGATCCTCGACGAAGTCGAACGCTCATGTTTCTACGTAGGGAATGAAATTTCCTAATGGCTTTTTGGAAAATAAAATGTTCGAGTTGCCAAATTCGAACTACGTTGGTCTGATTCTCGAAAGAGATACGTAGGCAGCTTGAATTTCAGGCACGACGCATACTTGCAAAAAATCTTATGCAGGTACGAAGTTGACATCACAACGAACCACATCATGGTCTTCACAAAAAGTCCTCGTCAACAGCGATGCTCAGGAAAATTAGATTTCCCAATGGCTTTTTGAAAAATAATCAGTTCGAGTTGATAAAGTCAACTACGTTGGTCTGATTCTCAAAAGAGATACGTAGGCAGCTTGAATTTTCAGCACGACCGCATAGTTGCAAAAAATCTTATGCAGGTACGAAGTTGGAACACACAACGAATCACATCTTGGTTTCACAAAGAGGTTGCTCATTGCAAAGCGATCAAAATCCACAACAATGGCAAAACCAAAGATCTAACTTGCAGGTCACAACAGACAGTGTTGATCGTGTCATTTCTCCTGATATACGTGAGACTTCAGTCAAAATTGAATGATTCCAACCCGGTATCAATGCCAAGATTTTGCCGGCTCCAAAAGCGGAGTAGCTCGATTGTGAAAGAATCAAAAACCCTTTTTGGGTGAACAGGGATCCAGAATAAGGTTGCAGCACTCAACACAATGCCAATGGATTACGCAAGGCGATGGTTCACTGCGCAGTGAAACACAAAAATCTCATCGCACGGCAACTCCAAAAACAGGGAAGTTTGACTATGAGACAATCAAAAACTCTTTTAAGAGGAACTGGATCCAAAAGGAGGTTGCAGCACTCAACACAGTGTCAAAGGATTAAACAGAGCAATGGTTCACTGCGCAGTGAAGCTCAAAATCTCATCACACAGCAAAACAAAGGCATAAGAATCTGGATGGCTCAGAATGCAGCGTATCCTTAATTTTATTTTGTGCATATAAATATCTTTGTTAGATTTTGGTCCTTCCCACCTGCCTGGGTTGTACCTCCCTCGGATTGCGCAAAAGCGTCAGTCTTTTGAATGATATACCTTTGGTCTTCCCACCTGCCTGGGTTGTACCTCCCTCGGATTACGCAAAGCATCAGTCTTTGAATGATGTTACCTTTGGTCTTCCCACCTGCCTGGGTTGTACCTCCCTCGGATTGCGCAAAGCATCAGTCTTTTGAATGATGTTACCCCCGCTCTTCTCGACTGCCCGAGTTGTACCTCCCCAGAACTACGCCGTGACTTGATTCCCATGGGGGATACGTAGGCAGTTTACCCCGGTGAACTCAGTCGCCCATTCTCATAAAAAAAATTCGCATGTCAATGCTATGTTCTCCACCTTGGTCATCTCGGGTGCCCGAGTTGTACCTCCCAACTACACCGTGACTTGATTCCCATGGAGGGATACGTAGGCAGTTTACCGTTGATACCGTTGAGCTCAGTCGCCCATTTTAACAAGTTGTTGGGTCAAATACCAATCCCCCCAGAGTCAGATGCGACTCATCTTGATGTTGAATTAGGTCATCTCCCGGATTCTGAGATGTACCCCCCGCTCCAATTATACCTCACGTCAAATCCTTGAGTATTGTTACTCAACCTTGGGTCATCTCGGGCGTCCGAGTTGTACCTCCCCAGAACTACGCTGTGACTTGATTCCCATGGAGGGATACGTAGGCGTTCACCGTTGATACCGTTGAGCTAAGTCGCCCATTCTCATAAAAATTTCCTCATGTTAACCTCCCCCGAACTACGTTTTGACTTGATTCCCCCTAAAGGGATATGTAGGCCGCTCGAGAGAGCCCAGTCATTTCCATGTCAATTTCCTCCCCAGCAAAGAGACAACGCATCTCAATGCAACCCCCTGCATTTTAAATTTTAATAACCTGAACTACGATTGGTCTGATTCTCGAAAGATATACGTAAATAAACTGGAAATCTGGTACCAACCATTGTTTGTCTGTGTTTGATTGCTTGTTTGAGTTAGAACTACGGAGGCTTGATTCTCGAAAGAGATACGTATGAAGTCCTACTTTGGACCCAGCCGTTACACCCTAGACGAGATCGAGTGTCTCTTAGTGAATCGTAGAATCCCCTTTACATTACAAGGAGATTCGACGAGGGGCTCTGTAGATACCCCAATCTCGCACCCTTATCAAACCCCTTTTTGAATGGTCTAAACCCTAAAATTGACCTAAGCCCTCGATTTGGCTATGCGGGAGTGCCGTGAGCATTATCGGTGGCATCGAATGGATTAACGGACTTCAAATCATGATCAGAGCGAAAAAGCGAGTAAACAAGCGTGTACTTCAAATTTTTGAGGTGCGGGACCCGAAACGGGGCCCGCACCCTTAGAACTGCTCGTTATCGTCCGTTCTATGCATTTAAAAATATATATTTGTCATCCCTTTCTCATAAAAATATTCCAGATAGACGGGCGCGACCACAAAATTATGTCAAACAACTTTCATGTTGGACTCGAGGACAACCGGGACACCGAAGCGCGCACGACGGAGCAGTTGCGGAGCTAATGCCGGAACGGGAAAGATGGTTATCCACATTGCAAAATATCTCAAAATATCTCATCAAGTGGTTAAGAAGGGCAAAAAAAATATTATTGTCGTTCCTAGCTTATGAAAATATTTCAGATATACCGGCCTGACCAAAAAAATATTCCGAGCAACTTTCATGTTGGACCCGCGGACAACCGGAACACCGAGGCGCGCACGACGGAGCAGTTGCGGAGCTAATGCCGGAACGGGGATAAGGAAGATGACTTGAAGCCTTAGTGACTCAAGGATAGTTAATGATCAAAAAAAACAACCACCTCCCTCCTCCATATTACCACCCCCCTCATCCATTCTTGCAAAAAAAAAAAAAAAAAAAAAAAGGGATACACAATTCACACGACACACACACACTCACCATATATTCAGCCCTCCCTCTCTTCCTGCTCCCTCTAGCAAATCAAACACCTCCAAACTCAGTCCTAAGACCATCACCACACCACCCTAGCACCACCACTACACCCTCACTAAATACAAACCAAAATCAAACCACCAAACACTCACACAAACACAAGGCAAAAACCTTAAGAAAAATACAAAAAAAAGCCTTCCCTTCAAAGCAAAGGGAGCACAACCTAGGTAATCTCTTCATCTTGTAATCTCTATAAGTGTAAGATGTAGTTGATTATGTAATTTCTTGAGAGGTCTAGCCACCTTGTTAGGCTAGACCTCCATTTGGTGTTCAAAAATGTAAGGTTCACACTCTTGTTGTTCTTCTTTCTAAATGATGATATATCATGATTAAATGCTCAAATGGCTGTTGTTTTGTGTTGTTCATATGTAGATCTATGTATATCCAAAGTTTCATGTTCATAGCTTTTCATTTGAGTGAGTTTTGATAAGTGTTTTCATGCCATGTGTGGATTTCCAGTAGACTGTCCAAGGTGTACCATTCTGCCTTGTTGCTTTTTTATGCATAGAAAACGTGGCTTTTGATCTTAGACCACAAAATAGATTTTGTTCTAGACAGAAAAAGGAAGATGATAATGTGAATATAATATTTTTACCCTGAGTGGAAGAGGTTCTTTCCATTTTTTGTTTCAACTCTCTGTTCTCAGAATAGCATGTTTCCTGTTTTGACATAAAAATATCAGAGGTGTTTTGGGTGATTTAAATTTGCCTTGAAACGTTCCAGATCTAAACTTTGAGATGTTAGGAACAACTTTCATGTTTAGTGTTTTCCATTATTCCTTTGTTTTCATGATGCAAAAAGTAGATACTTTATGAGTATATGAAAATCTGTCAGACTGGGCTGTGGAAAGTATCATCTTGCATGCCTTATTTGGACACCATAAATTACTCCTAAAATCATAGGAAAAATCATGGTAGATTTAAATGTGTTAGGAAGATTTCTTGACCTTTACTTTCCAGATTGAGTGAGTACAAAAACAGGTACACAAAGAAGAATGGACAGCAGTCCCTAAAAATGCTTGGGGACGGACTTTTGGACATTTATTTGTTTTGGGATTTGTTTCCCTTTTGTACACCAATGTAAATATTAATCCCACACCCCTTTATGTGTTTGATTTGCTGTATATAAATGATAAAACCATTTTCAAAACCGAGTGGGAGTCCACCCAAACCGACTCTCATTTGTGAAATAAAAGCAAACATTCCTAGAATAGGAAGACTCCCATATATTAAATCACCATTTTGTTAGGGCATAAAAGCAAGGCATAAAAGGCATAAAATTGAATCTACGTGGCATGCATACTAGAGATCATCACGGGCGAGGAGAGTGCCTAACCCCTTCTCTTCTCGTAACTTAGCCCCCGAACCCACTTTCTCTAAACAAAAGGTTTTGTCTTCATTTTTCCTAAAATAAAGTGAGGTGGCGACTCTTGCAATTAAATTAAAAGCTTCGAGAGGAAACTATTGTGTGGGAACCGAGCGCATTTCCAAAAGTGCATTTGCACGAGGCACTCACCCGAACCGCTTTCATTGAGCAATCACATATCATTTCGCATATGTTCGGCGTGTGCGGCTTTTGAGCGCGGGCTCTCACAGGTATAGATATCATCGGCAAAGTCCATCCTACGAGAAGCAACGGACAGTCTTTCATTCTAGTGGCCATGGATTATTTCACAAAATGGGTCGAAGCACAATCTTACCGAGTTCTCAACGCCAATAAAGTAGCCGAATTCGTGAAGAATAACATCATGTGCCGATACGGTATTCCTCATGAGATCATCTCCGACAATGGCTCACACTTTGAGAAGGAAATAGATGCACTTTTGGTTGATTACAAATTACCAAACACAAGTCATCCCAGTACTGCCCCCAAGCTAATGGAGCGGTCGAAGCAGCAAACAAAACAATTGAGGTCATCATACGGAAAATGGCTTCAACAGGAAGGGATTGGCCCGAGAAGCTACCACTAGCATTGTAGGGCTACCGCACATCAATCCGGTCAGCAACGGGAGAGACCCCATACTCATTGGTTTATGGTTCTGAAGCCGTACTCTTGGTCGAACTTGAAATCCTCTCTTTACGAGTCTTGCTCGAGAACCAACTCAACGAGGTTGATTGGATGCAAAGTAGATACGAGCAATTAGCCCTACTCGACGAAAAGAGGCTAAGAGCAATTGAACGCACAAGAGCCTATCAACAGAGAATGGCAAGGGCTTTCAACAAAAAGGTGAAGCCCCGAAACATAAAAGTGGGAGACTTGGTCTTAAGACAGCATCCTCCCAATGCCATGAATCCCCTTGGGAAATGGGGACTCTATGGATTGGTCCGTACGTGGTCAAGAAGATATTGAGCGGCGGTGTAGTCCGACTCGCAAACTTGGATGGCGATCAATTGCCGAAGGAGGTCAACGTCGACAAGCTCAAGAAGTTCTACGCTTAACAAAAGAGGACCAAAAAAAACGCTCGCTAGGTTGAAAACCCGCAAGGGTGGACTAGGCAAAAATTAGAGCACGTGCAAAAAAGAAGCCTGCTAGATTGAAAACCCGAAAGGGGGGTCTAGGCAAAAAACAGGGTGCACACAAAAAAAAAGTCTTCATTTGTTTGAACTACGGAGACCTGAGCCTCTCTACGAGAGGAACGTAGGCAACCTTCGGGTGCGGTCTAAAACAATAATTTTTACCCAAATCATTCATAAACAAGATGCAATTCTTTATTCAAATCTTAAATTATTTTGACCATTACAACAGATAATGTTGAGCTTAAAAAGACAATAAAACATTAAAATCCTAAACAAGTGATCTATTTAACTCCAATCTTGGGGTACTAGGAAAAATCCAATTTTTTCTTAGCTTTCGAAAGGCCACCCGAAAGGCTCTCAATCATGTTCCTCTTTGGCGTCCTAGGAGCACTGAGACGGACAACGACCTTTTGCGCAGCAAGGCGCCTCCGAGCATAAAAGTTATCCAAATGACTGTCGAAAGGGTCAGCCAGAATGTTGTTCGAATCAGCAGCAGCCTCCTTGTACCTCAAAGCACTGCTAGTCTCGAATTCCCTCCCTAACAGCTCATCCCGCAGAGTGTCTACCCAAGTGATGCCGCGGTAAAGGGTACCGAACAGATAATCCAAGTAACTCTCGGGAAGGAAAATACTACCCCGATGAATAGGGGCAGAAATCCAACGATGGCGGTCACCTCCCCAAGCTGACTGAAGCTCCCTCGAAAAGTCCAGACCCATGTATGAGACTGGATGAAGTACCCCAATCCTCGGAAAAAGAATAATCTGCTGGCGACTGAACCGCCTCAAAACCCGCTCCGGTTGGTAAAATGAAGAATCTCTCAGGCCGGGTAGGACCACATGCTCAAAACTCGAAGTCCATTCCACAAAAGGACGGAGACCCCAAGAGCGAGGGCACCACTCAATGTCAGTGGACAGTCGAGATGCAAAGAACTTCTTCCAACCATCTTCAGTCAAGTTTCAGATCAACAGTTTTCTCTTATGAATAGAAAAAGGGGAAAGATCATCATCCGAAGAATAAATTCTGAAATGCTCTCAAATCCATACAGTCAAGAGCAAGGGGCTTCCCCGACTCATCTCACCCGTCCGGTGCAACTCATCCCGGCCATGCAAGGTCTCCCCCACTATGAGAGGGATTATACTGAACTGCTGCTCTTTTGCCTGCAAGACAATCTCAACCAGCTGCGCATCCGCAGTACCAAGGGGTGTAACAAATAGAACCTCACTGAAAAGACAAACTGCCATGGCATTCCTCTTGAAAGACTGAACCGCTGTGTCCTCCGAATGCAAACTGAAGAACATTGGCAACTCAGTTATGTCAACCACGGTGTAGTGCAGCATCTTCCTCACATCCTCCACAGGAAGGTTCAATAAATCGGACCAAGATTCAATCACACCTCGATGGTATTTGGGGACGGCAATCTGACCCGTCAATGACATGCCAAGAATGGAACCAAAGTCATCAATAGTCGGCACCATTTCATTTGCGGAAAAGTTAAAAGTGTGACTGTCACAATCCCAAAAGGCTGCAGCGGCCTTCAATAAATCCCAATCCGGCTTCACATCTGAAGCGTGAAGAGAATTCGGAATCCAAAATCTTTGACAAAGGCCTTCTTGGGATGAGTCTTGAAAGATTACACGATGGTCGACAAGTCCTTCTCATAGTCACCAACAACCTTGGCATCAAGAATGAAAGAATTGGAAGCCATGGAAAATGTTGATTACAAGTAAAATCAAGCAAGAAAGAATATTCAAGAATGGCAGAAAATAGCTGTTGGGAGAAAAGTTTCGAACAGAGGCTGATATTATAGCTGTTGGGGATCTTTTGGCGAGCAAATATCAAGCCCCAGAATTCGCTCCCAAGAAGCGCGCGCGTGCATCCCACGGCCACTATCCGGGTCTCCCGAGTCACGTTTCAGAAATGCCTCAACCGGCTCTTGTCAAAAGAAGAAATCATACAGGAACAAAGTCTGGGCATTCCCAGAACTAGCAGGGTCAAGAGAAAAGCTTCGCGCTTGAATACACAGTTGGGCACACATTATTTTGGTCCGCCCCTAAGGCATGTCTAAACTGAAATAAAATAGAAATTCTCAATAAAAGTAGGGTGTGTCTTTCCTTTCAGTCAAAAGTCAAAATCAATCTCGACACTTTCCTCTCTAAAGGGAAAACTTTTTTGGTCTGCAGTCAACTGTGCCCGCACCCCACAAAAGTCATGAAGTCAACAGCAAGTGCAGCTCCGAACGGCATACATCAGATACAGCTACAAACAGCAATTTGGTCTATGGTGAACCACTGAAATCACCACTTCTTAAGCAACATAGCGAATTCACTAACGGATTCGTCAACTGGGTTCACAAACGGACCCATTCAATGGATTCACAAACGGATTCATCCAGCGGATTCACTAACGGATTTGACAGCAGGGTTCACAAACGGACTCATTCAATGGATTCACAAACGGATTCATCCAGTGGATTCACAAACGGATTCATCCAGTGGATTCACTAACAAATTCGTCAGCAGGGTTCACAAACGGATTCATCCAGCGGATTCACAAACGGATTCATCAACCGGGATCATAAATGGACTCATTCAATGGATTCACAAATGGATTCATCCAGCGGATTCACAAACGAATTCGTCAAAGCAGGGTTCACAAACGGACTCATTCAATAGATTCACAAACGGATTCATCCAGCGGATTTACTAACGGATTCGTCATCAGGGTTCACAAACGGACTCATTCAATGGATTCACAACCGGATTCATCAAGCGGATTCACTAACGGATTTGTCAACCGGGTTCACAAACGGACTCATTCAATGGATTCACAAACGGATTCATCAAGCGGATTTACTAACGGATTCATCAGCAGGGTTCATAAACGGGCCCATTCAATGGATTCACAAAAAGATTCATCAAGCGGATTCACTAACAGATTCATCAACTGGGTTCACAAACGGACTCATCCAACGGATTCACAAACGGATTCGTCAAGCAGACTCATCAAATGGATTCACAAATGGATTCAGCCGGTAGATTTACAAATGGATCATACCACCACATCTCAACAAAAATCGCTCACACAGGGAGAGCACCTCTATCTCTCGCAATTTCAAAATTCCTGCTTTCATCAAGTCTTTGTTTTTTCTTGGTGATGTCCTCGGCGGATGTCATTCTTTCGTCGACGCGTTTTGCTTTGTAATCCACGCCGCTGAAGGGCTCTGTAGACACCCCGCCTTGGACCGCTCACCCCGATTGGATATTTGATTTCGTGTTTCTTCCTATTTTATGTGTTTTCCATTAGTTTCTGTTACTTTCGTTAAGTTCTTGACTAACTCTGTTAAGTCCAGGACTAAACTGAATAACAGGGCTGACTTTCTAGTCCATTCTGTCAAAAAAAGCTATTTCAAAGCCGCGTGCCTCCGCCCGTAGGGGTCAGAAGCGCGCGCGTCCCGCCATCAAGGCAGGAGGTGCGCGCATCTGGGCGTCAGTTACAGATTCTGCCCAAGAATCCCTCCCTTGCTCATTTTACATGATTTTACCCGGGAAACTGATCTTTGTGACTTGGTTTTGGCACCAAAAACATATTGTTTTCAACTATAAACCCCTCTTCTCCAACCTTTCAAAGGGACCTTTTTCGAACACAAGAAAACTCTACCAAAAAAAGAGACTTTTTGAAGATAGGAAAACTCTACACAAAAAATACTTTCAAGGCATCCTCCAAGAAGCATTTGAAGTTATTTGAAGCTTAGGTAAATACCACTTTTCTCTCCTCTCTACTTCATCTCTTCTCTTCTTCTTTTACTTTATCAAAATGTGCAATCACCCAAACCATTTTTGAGACATGCCACCAAAGATCACTTCATCATATTGAAGCCGGTCAAGGAGTAATCTCGCTACATTCAAAACCCTCTTTTTAACCCCTTTTATCATTAGCAAAGAATAGTAAGAAAACCTTATTTATGTAGAATATGAACAAGCAAGACCAACATTAGTTGGGCGAGATGGGTGTTTAAGTACTTCCCAAATCGTAATCAAAACATAGGCTAAATATTAGGTTTTTATTATGTTCCTCTAAAACATAGGTGGTGACTCTAAATAAATAAAACACGGTTAGACATCCTAGGACCCTTCCACCGCTCTAGCCAAGCCGTGGTGCTCCCAGGGTATCTACATAGACATACACACATATATTACTATGTCACGGTAATTGATTGGTTCTTTGTTTCTCGTTTGAATTCCTTCACTTACTTCCCCTATTACCTATGTAGAGGGATGATTCCTTCTTATTCTGGCTGGGGGGGTCTCTCCTTATAACTTCATGAACCTCTGCACCGTCTGGATTTTCCTCTTCTATTTCAGTAGCTGTACTGGAATCAGGTGTTACCGGAAGTGTTGCCTCGTCAGTGGTAACACTTTGGTCAGCACCTGCTTCAACAACAGAATTAGAATTTTTTGTGTTATCATCCAGCTCATCCAACAGAATCAAGGGAGATTCCTGAGGTCCTTCACCTGCAACACTCAACAGGTCATCAAAAACAATGTTAACCGATTCCTGGATAGTTTTCAACCTTAGATTGTACACCCTATATGCTCAACTATTTTGAGCATGCCCAAGAAAAATTGTCTTATCACTCTTAGAGTAAAAATTATTCAATTGATCCTGGTCATTTAAAATGTAAAACACACACCACCAAAAACATGAAAATAGTGAACTTTAGGCTTCTTGCCATTCAAAATTTCATGAGGTGTCATAGTGGTACCGGGTCTTAAGAAAACTCTATTTTCCATGTGACAAGCTGTGTTTAGTGCTTCGGACCAAAATATTTTAGAAATCTGTTTAGAAAACAACATTACACGGGCCATTTCAAGCAAAGTCTGATTTTTCCTTTCGGCAATCCCATTTTGTTGGGTGCAGAAAATTCATGGTGAATTCCCATTTTCTCACAAAAAAGTATAAAAGGAATCATTTTCAAACTCTTTACCATGATCAGATCTTATACGAGAAACAGAAGCACAAAACATGCTTTTGATTTTTGAGTGTAAGATTTTAAACTTTTCAAAAGCCTCAGATTTTTATTTTAAGAAAAAGATCCATGTGAACCTAGAAAAATCATCAACAATCACCAACGAATATTTCTTACCACCCAAACTATCAACCTCAACTGGACCCATTAAATCCATATGTAAAAGTTGAAAACAATGTGTTGTTCTAGAGTACTGCTCATGGTGTTGGGCAGCACTGTGGCCAACACGAGTTTGTTTTCCTTTAAGACAACCTTCACAAATGATTTTGTTTTTAAAATACAAATTAGGAACTCCTTGAATAGCACCAAGCTTAACAATCTTTTCAATGTTTCGGAAATTGGCGTGTTCCAACTTTTGGTGCCACAAGGTAGTGACATCAACTCTCAAGGAGTTGCATACCTTTTTGTCCTCAACACGATAACAATTGTCGGTTGACCTAGTACCTGACATCACACACTTGTTAGTACGATCAAATACCTCACAAGTATTTTTGTTGAATTTCACCTCTAAATCGTCATCACAAAGTTGGCTTATACTAATTAAATTAGCTACAAGACCATCTACATGTAAGACTTTTTAAAGGCGGGGAAACCAGACACATTTAGTGTTCCTTTCCCAATTATCTTGCTCTTACTTCCACCACCATATGTAACATTACCTCCAAGAACAGATTCGTAGTCTTTTAAAAATAATTTTGTTCCCGTCATGTGATGTGAACACCCACTATCAAAATACCATGAACCTACAACATTAGTTCTTAAAGTAGTAAAAACAACATCACATCTTAGATTGTTTTTGGGTCTCCATTCTTTCTTTCTTTGATTTTTATTTCTCTGATAATAAGTGTTATCAGAAGTGGTGGGTAGCACTTCAGCTAACACTGAGGAACTGGACTGATTTCTTTTCAGAAAAGTATGACAATTGTTTTTAAAATGTCCAGTAGTGTGACAGTAAGTACATACTTTCCCTTTGTTAGAGATTTCGGAAGAAGAAAAATCTTTATCCTTTCCACGTTCGTTTAAAAAAAACTTGTTTTATTATCTTCCAAAGACAAAGAAAAAATGATCTTATCTAAAGAATCTTGAAAACCAATACCTTCCCTGAGAGGTTTGCTTAACATGAGGATCTCATCCAGTTTGGTAGACCTCGTGTTGAGTTTCTTGAGAGTGGTTTCGGCTAGAGACAATTTGGACTTGACCTTCTCCAGCTCAGCATCCTTCTTTGTGAGTTGGATTTCAAGTTTGGCCATGCCAAGCCTTAGCTCCTGAGTTTCTTTGGTCAAGAATAGCACCATATTGTGCTCCTTCTTCTATTCTTCAAGAATGTCCTCATAAAGATTCCTTAATCCTTTTATGAGTTCATCCTTACTCAGCTCAGCTTCATCTTGAGGACTTCCTGCATCCAGATTAGTTGACCCCACAAAACAAATAGCATTGAAATCATTATACCTGTTGGATGTTATCACAGGTGTTATCCAACTTGTGGTAACGCTTGGAATAGCACTTTCTGTGTCTGAGTCACAAACAGTGACAAACATGGTAGTCTTATCTGGTTCTTGAACCTGGTCCACTCCTTCCTCCTCGTTGTCACTGAGAGACACCCACAAGATCTTTCCCTTCTTCCTCAGATTGTTTGTGTTGTTCAAATATATGTATAGGACATAGAATTGCTTAATCCCAATCATGTTTGATACTTAGGATCCCCCAATTTTATTAGAACCTTTGTAAGGTACCTTTAGGATTCTTTGTGACCAGCACAGGTGTATAACAAACTTTTCAATCAAGGCAAACCAGCTAGAGGAAGCAAATTAGCAGACCAGCATTCAAGTTGCCGATCAACTTACTACTCAAGTTGCCCATCAACTTACTACTCAAGTTGCCGATCGGCAAAGACAGTCTGTACTGGTCGTCAGCTTACATCGCTCTACCTTAAAGTCAACCTTACTGATTGTCTTTGTCCTTTCGTACTGTCTTATCCGAAAGTAGTTTATCTGCTCTGTTATGATTACTGTGCCGTCTGACACATAGCTATTTTTAGCTCTACTCTGTCTCTACTTGCCTTTTGCAGGTAATCGGTTGAGACAAAAGGGTCTTTACCCATCAGAATTTTCAAGACATGCGTGTACTCCATATCTACGCCATTAATGCTGAAGATACCATATTTAATGCTCCTCAACTACCCAGCTAGAATTTGAATTTGCAAGCCTTCTTCAACAAGAATCAAGTCATTAACTTCTCTTATAAATAGAGGACTTAGAGCATTGAAGAGGGTTGGTGATTTTAGTGCATTGAAGAAAGTTGATTGTTTAAGAGCATTCATTGAAGCTCTAACATTCTGTCCAGATAATCATTAGATCATTTATTAGGACATACACTTGTGCACAAACTCATCAACATTGTAAGTATTCCCAAACTATATTATTCTAAGGAATACGTTGTTTGAGTTACTCACACACCCACCTGAGTGAGATAAGTTCTCTTGGACTTGCCGCTCAAAAACACTTGGTCAGTATTTGTATCACGATCCATTAGTGATCTCTAGAATTTAGTCTTTGTATCCGGCAAAGCCGTTCTTGTAATAGACTAGGGTTATCTAATAGTGCTCTTAACCCAAATCCAAGTTCTGACCAAACTTGGTAGAGGACGTAGCAGTATTTACACTGTGAACCTCTCCAAATCATTGTGTCCCCTGTGTCTTATTTTGTCTTTGCCGGTTGGAATTATATCACCGGCAGATCATACTTGTTCTTACTGATTCACTGTTATTTCCTTTGATCAATCTCTTGAAACTGCATTGAACTTTGTAAAATCACTTTGTGTTAAACTAAGCTCTCAAAACCGTTTTATAAAATGTTTTGTGTGAGTTAAAACTAAGTCATATCTTCTCCGCTGCGCTTACTGATAATAGTTTACAATCTGATAAGTGACTTTGCTTTTATAAAGTGTCATTATTCAAAAGTTTTAAAAAGGCTATTCAACCCCCCCCCCTAGCCTATTTTCTTACCAATTGGTCCTAACAATTGGTATCAGAGCTTGGAATTTTGAAGAAATTTCCAAGCTTTGCAGCTTGTTTGCCGATACCATGGCAGGAAAAATCATGCAGTCATTCAACATCACCACCATCCCGTTGTTGAATGTCAACGGGTTTGGTTTTTGGAAATCTTGTATGATAAAGTATATGAACTCAATCGATGATCGGTTGATGAAGGTCATAGAAGGTGGTCCAATCATTCCGTTAAAAGTTTTAACCACCTACCGACCTATTCCCTCCATGCCGCTGACACAACATGCTGACCGTGACACTGAACAAGAAACCCATGTTCAGATTGAAGAAACTTTGGTTGAGAAACCAAGAGAGGAATGGACTGAGGACGACAAACTTTCAGCCGCCCTAGATGGAAAAGCATGCCACATTATCTCTTGTGGTTTGGATGACAAGCAATACAAACTCATTTACTTGTGCTCCACGGCTCAAGAATGCTGGAACAAGCTCCTTACATACTTTGAAGGTGATGAGCAGGTGAAGGACAACAGACTCTACGATTGCATTGCTGAGTTTGAATCCTTTAAGAAACAAGATGGTGAATCACTAAGGAGTGCCTACGACAGATTCTGCGAGTAAGTAATTTATGTGCTTCATTAGGTAAGGTTTATACTATGAAAGACCTAAATATTCGTTTTCTAAGTTCTTTGGGAAATGAGTATCATACCAAGGTCACTGCTGTTAGAGAAGTGAGAGACTTAAACAAGACTTCTATTCAGAATCTTGTGTCTAGTCTATTTCTGTATGAGAGAGAACTGCAAAAACTTAACGTTCTCGATAAAAATTTCAAAAACTTGTCTCTATCAGCTCAGTCACAGATATCCTTCCCTTCAAACAAATTCCCTCCTATAGATCCCCATCCGACACCTGCTGTTCCAAAACCCCAGAAACAACCTCAGAACAACCTATGGAAGAAGACGAATTTGCCGCCTTCGCTAGGAACTACAAAAGGTTTAAAGATTTCAAAAGAATGCAGAAAGGAAGCTACCATCAACCAAAACCATTCACACCATCATTTCAAAAACCAGCAAGTTACAACAAACCCTCAACGAGTGCTACCGACGGAAAGAACAATAAAGGTGATATTGTCTGCTTCAACTGCAGAAAACCTGGTCACTTTGCTTCCAAATGTCCTCAACCAAAATATGAGTATGTGAGGAAATCATTTACCAAGAAACATCCTAAGTCTCGAAGCTTTGTTGCCGATGAAAGCACAGAAAAGGCCTTGCCGGTTTGGTGTGAAACTGACTCAGACGAAGATGCCGATGAAGATGAAGATGCCGATGTAAGTTTTGTTGCCTAGACGTGGAAGATGCCGATATATCATCATTACCGACTCCAATATACTGAGATCCATCTCCTCCAAGAACTCCAGTAAGAGAAGAAGCTGCTGGAAGACCTCAACCATACTTTAAAGAAATCAGTGTCAAAGCAGAAAACCCAAATGGATACAAAGTTCATCAAGTGGAAACCTCACTCTATGGGCAGTGTAACTCTTCTCACTTCACTGCCACCAAAACTAAATCCTTACCGATGGCCAGAAAATTCTCATTCACTGAACATCTAAGCATTGCCAAAAGCTTATATAAACCCATCTCTTCTCTACCTGACTTCTCTCCTAAACCTATTCCATCTACCACCAAAATTTTAGCAGATCCCTTTCCTGAAATTTCTAAAGCTGAAATGGTAGAGACAATGGATGAACTTTTTATTGATCATGAGAAGCTGAGTGGCGTTCATAAAGTGATAGCTGCTGATTTCAATAGAATTTCTGCAGAGAATGACTTGCTTATGTCTGAACTTAAAGTTCTCAAAGGACATGACCTTGAGTCTGTTCTTCTAAAGAAAGAAAACCTAGATCTCAAAAGTCAAGTGGCAGTATTGATAGCTCAGATCGAAGATCTTGTGAAAAGAAACAATCAACTCTCAAGGATTGTTGATTCTTACACAAAATCTAGAGTTGCTGTTGAAACAATCCTACAGACCCAAATGTCATATAAGGACCAATCTGGGTTAGGATTCGATTCCAGCAGCAGTAGCTCTAAAAAAAGAATGAGAAAGTTGAATATAGTTCTGTTAACCCAGCACATGTGGATGCCAAGCCAGTATATAGTGATGTTACTATGAAGTATCCTAAGAACCAGAACAAAAGGAAAGATAAGCACAAACAAAGTCATGATAAGGTTGCTGACACTGAGTTTGCTGATAACGGTATTCAGAAGCATCAGGTCCCCAAGTAGTTTTCGGTGATAATGCCAAAGGGAAAAATCATCGGTATTGGTACCATCAAGAGAGGTGCAATTACTGTACAAAAGGTCTCTCTTGTGGATGGTCTGAAACACAACCTTCTATCAATATCACAATTCTATGATAAAGGAATGCAATGTGTATTTACTACTTCCAGTTGCTATATGAAAGACATTGCCTCCAGCGAAACTCTTCTCACTGCCAAACGCAAAGGTAACATTTATGCAGTAGACTTAAGTTCTATTACTGGTGTTGCTAATATCTGTTTTGTAGCTAAGAACATCAATGAGAAATCATGGCTATGGCACAAGAGACTCAGTCACTTAAACTTCAAGTATCTTGTTGGGTTTCGGAGTAACATGCACAGCGGAATTAAGCATTTAAAATTTAATACAAACCCGAAGCCATAGATCCGTTCATATGATTATATCAAATACAACATAATGAATACTAGAATACTAACCCTTGATGCCTTTGATTTTGCAACCTTGAATTCGATGGAGGCTTGAAATCTTGATCACGAACAATGCAAGAATCACGAACTATAAAGATGATAAGTTTCACCCTCTAGCGGTATCCACACGCGAACGAATATCAAGAACACTTGATCTTGGTTGCTAGACCAAATCATGAAACACGCTTTCATGATGTATAGAACTATATGGAATTATTATGTGTGTGATATTCTTGTTCTTCAATCTAGGGATTTCTTAGAACAAGAAATTCATCCTCTCAAACACTTGGAGGCTCTCACAAAGTTACATAATGCTTAGTGTTGATTTTGGGCGAATAGAGGCTGTTTATATAAAAGTTAGACCTATTCCAAATAGGTAACTTGTGTCTAAACCCGCAAGGAATCGCAATTAGGAAAGTCCAAAACCTGTCCAAAATCTGTTTCCAAATTGAATCAGGAAACCAATCCCGAAAAACTGTGCGGCCGCCCAAAACCAACTGTGCGGTCGCACACTCAACTTGGAACAATTCTGGTACAAGTTGAGCCAAACTATGCGGCCGCCCAAGATTTTCTATGCGGTCGCACACTTGCTCCAGTCTCCCTTAATTTCCAAAATCCTTCAATGGTCCTTCGACCCAATATTCCAATATAGTCCTTTTTAGGATTCGTTCTATTGTGTGTGACCCTCTAGGATTATACTAAGTTGGCAATGGGTTCAAACATGAAACCATAAGATATGATTAGGTTCTAGCAAACCGTCATACCTACCCAAATAGTGTAACTACATACAAGTTCGCATTCCTTTAGAACATGTCACAATCCCTTTGTCCACGATGTCATTGAACACAAGTCATGGTCAACAAGTCAGCTTGTTTTTTTTGTTCAATAATTTCTCGATTCCGAATATGTTGATAATACAAATGACATTGATCTAATCAATCCATTTGAGTTTGGGCCAAACATTTCATCAACATCATTCCTTCGAGGGGCCCAAGCTTGACATCTCTCCAAAGAGGGAAAAATCCAATTAGCTTATTATTCTTCCCTATGTGAATCCGATTATGCCAATCATACCCTTTATAACTACTCGGTTAAAGGTAGCCTTTGAATATGTCAAACATAATCTTCATCAAGTGGAAGACTATAATAACTTCATGTCTAAGCATTCAAATGACATAACTAATATGAGATTTATATATGACATTGACCATGACATAAATCTCATACCGCGGGTCATATCCAGTACCTTGTTCCAAACAAGTACCCATAAATCTAACATGATCATCCCATGATCATTTAGCCTTTATACTAGTGCTTAACAAGCTCTAGGGACGGATATTATTATAAGCAAACATGAGCAACAATAATAATCTTATTATCTCTTTATCATCAAGAATAAAATGATAACTTATACAATGTTTAACAAACGTGCCTAAGGCACCAACACCAACATATCTATCTAAGCTTGCCGGTTCAAATCTAGTTACCGGTCTGCCTCAAGTGTCTGCTGATCAAGCAAAGAAATGCAAGGCCTGCCAGCTTGGAAAACAACATAAATCATCCTTCCGAAGCAAGCCCTGCATGTCAACTTCTAAGTGCCTCCAATTGCTACATATGGATCTATTTGGCCCCACAACTACAGCAAGTATTGGGGGAAGTAGATACACCTTAGTTGTAGTAGATGATTTCTCTAGATATACTTGGGTGGAAACTTTTAGTCACAAGGATGACACTTATGCCGTTGCTACCAAGTTATTCAGACTACTACAAACCCAAAAAAAAACGATATCATCAGTATGAGATCAGACAACGGCACTGAATTCAAGAACAATGGTATTGCTCAGTACTGTGAAGATCATGGTATAGACCACAACTTCTCAGCTGCCGGTACACCACAACAAAATGGCATCATCGATAGAAAGAACAGGGCTCTTATAGAAGCCGGTAAGACCATGATTACTGAAGCCAGGCTACCAAAATACTTTCGGGCTGAAGCCATCAATACCGCTTGCTTCACTCAGAACAGATCTCTAATCAACAAATTCCACAACAAGACTCCTTATGAACTCTGGAGAGGCAGAATTCCCAACATTGGCTTCTTCAAAATATTCGGCTGCAAATGTTACATCCTCTACAACGGTAAGGAGCACAGAGGTAAATTTGATGAGAAAGCTGATGAAGGAATCTTTGTTGGTTACGCTAAACACAGTAAGGCCTTTCGAGTTTTCAATAAGAAACTTTTGAAAATTGTTGAATCTGTTCATGTAACCTTTGATGAATTTGATTTGTTAGAGTCTGACAAGGCTCCAGATAGTACTAATGCTTCTAGTGCTCATGAGACAGGTGAATCCAGTAATTCTAAACCTGCAGGTCAAGTACCAGCTGCTGATCCAGTCATCTCAGTAGTAGAACCAGCAGATAATCAATATTTCCCATCATCGGCAGAAAATGATCATACCGATAACTTTCATAATCCTTTTGCCGATACAAACTCTGCTGATCATCCTGAAGACAGATCTAGCCCTCAACCTATTTCTGTTATAAGACCTATCCCTTCAAGTTCTCATCCACCTCTCACTCAAAACTCCCTTTCTCTTCCACCATCTGCTGATCATGATCCTCCTCTAGAATATTTACAACAAGAATCAGTAAGACACGATGTGTCGAGAGAAGTTAGAGCAGTTCGTGATCATCCATTAGAAAATGTGGTTGGTAATGTCTTTGGTCCAAGATTAACAAGGAACCTTAGCAAGGCATTTGATGAAAGTCTATTCTCATCTGCTATGGTTTCCAACATAGAACCAAAGAAGACTGAAGAAGCTCTTTCCGATCCTGGTTGGGTTGAAGCCATGCAAGAGGAACTGAATCAGTTTGAAAGATGCAATGTATAGGAACTTGTGCCAAGACCAACTTCTCAACAAGTTATTGGTATAAAGTGGGTCTACAGGAACAAGTTAGATGAAGTTGGGAATATCACTAGAAATAAAGCAAGGTTAGTTGCAAAAGGCTACCGACAAGAAGAAGGGATTGACTACGACGAGACATTTGCTCCTGTTGCAAGATTAGAAGCTATAAGACTTTTCTTAGCCTATGCTGCCTTCAAAGAATTCAAACTATATCAAATGGACGTGAAAAGTGCCTTATTGAATGGAGAACTCCAAGAACTCATTTATGTTGAACAACCACCTAGTTTTGAGGACTCTAAGAAGCCTGATCATGTCTACCGATTGAAGAAAGCTCTCTATGGCCTAAAGCAAGCTCCAAGGGCATGGTATGAAACCCTTTCTAAGTTTTTACTTAGCGATGGCTTAGGTTTCACTTGAGGTAAAATCAATACTACTTTATTTGTTTCCAAGCATAAGGGTAATTCATTGTTTGTTCAAATATATGTCGATGATATTATTTTTGGTTCTACTAACGAATCACTTTGCAAGAGATTTGAGAAGCTAATGCAGAGCAAGTTCGAGATGAGCATGATGGGAGAACTAACATATTTCCTTGGACTTCAAGTCAAGCAAACCAATGAGGGAATATTCATCAGTCAAGCCACATATGCAAAAGAATTGATCAAGAAGTTTGGCTTTGACTTTGCTCATTCTCAAAGCACACCGATGGCCACTAACATTCATTTAGATAAGAATGAGTCCGGTAAGAAGGTAGATATGACTATCTACCGAGGTATGATTGGCTCACTCCTATATCTAACTACCAGTAGACCAGATATCTTGTTTGCCGTTTGTGTATGTGCCAGGTTTCAAGCTGACCCTAGGGAATCCCATCTACAGGCTGTAAAATGCATTATTAAATACTTATGTGGTTCTGCTAACCTTTGATTATGGTATGCTAGAGATTCATCTTTTAATCTAATAGGTTATTCAGATGCAGACTTTATAGCTTGTAGGGTGACCAGAAAAAGTACTAGTGGAACATGCCAGTTTCTTGGTGATCGGTTGGTGTCTTGGTCCTGTAAAAAGCAAGCATCAATTTCCACTTCCACTACTGAAGCTGAGTACATAGCTGCCGGCAGTTACTGTTCATAAATCCTTTGGATGAAGCAGCAGTTGGTTGACTATGAAATTCCATCTCAAGTTTATCCCATTTACTGAGACAATCAATCTGCTATCTCAGTATCAAACAATCCGGTCATGCATTCCAAAACCAAGCACATAGACATCAAATATCATTTTCTGAAGGAACATGTTGAAAAGGGAAATGTTGTACTGCTCAAGGTTCATACTGACTTCCAAAGAGCAGACATACTGACAAAGCCTTTAGATCAGAAAAGATTTGAATTCCTCAGAGGTGAACTAGGTATGATTGATTACTATGGTTAAAATTGTGCTGACCTAGCTACTTCTGTTAGTCTGCCGATCAAATCAGCAAAGCGACTATATCTTGCCGACGAACATTATGCCGACAATATCTTGCCGACCAACATTTTGACAAATTATGTCTTTCCAATTTGTCAAAATTCAAAATTCAAATTCATCGGTAGATCTCATTCTAATGGATAAGGATTCTCTGACACATGACGTAAGCACAGTCAAATTAAAGGTACAATCGGTCACACCACCTCTCTGACACGTGTGTGCATCGCCTTACCCAAATCGTGTCAAAGATTTATCCCAAATCCTTGTGATAAATCGGAAAGGTAACTTTTATACTCACAATATTATTGTTGCCATTTATACCCCTTCTCTCTCCTAAGTTTAACCCTCTATACTTAACCATCCGGTTCGTGCATTTAATGCATTGTGTGCGCACGTTCTCCGAGTTATTCGCATCAGTTAAACTCATCATTAATTCTCTTTCTCCCATACAAACCCTTCCTATTCTCTCTTTCTTCCATAATATATAAAAGCTTCACTTAAACTCCTCTTCTTATTCTTTTCGCTCTTCACTCACCTGAACTCTCCTTGTTGCTTGTGTTCATCATCATCATCATCTCCTACCAGTCTACAAAGATCTTACTCTAATCTCTGGTAACCATTTGATGATTTACATTTGTTCCTCAACATTTAGTTTGAACTAATTGATTTCTAACTTGTGAGATTTCTTGAGTGATTTTGCAGATAATGTCTAGCAACGAAAAGGATATCTATGGAGACTATGTTGACTCCACATTCTTCGACGACACTCTTGACGGTGATTTCTTGAGAAATCTATTGATTTGTTCTCTTCTGGACTCCTTCATCACTCCAACTGGTGTTGAGTTCATATTTTTGGGTCAAGTGCAAGAATTCTTCTCCAACGCCTCAGTTATCTCTGCCCCAAATGACCTTTCGACCTTCGTCTCCATCAACTCTAATTTCGCCGGCATCCCAATCTCTATCACTCCATCCTCTATTTCTACTGTTTTCCCACTCCTTGGAAGTGAAGGTGTAACTAGTCTATCTGATGATAAGTCTTTGGACAAGGCATGGACCCTTATGAGAGGAGCCGGTCCTAGACTTAGTGGAGATAATCATCTAAAAGCTTAATATAGGAGATTCTACGCTCTTGTAGAGATTGTTGATAGATGTTTAGTCTGCAGATCTGGCTCTCACAGCCATGAGACTGATGTGCAGTTTGAGGCGATGGCAGCCATTGTACTTCAAGAAAAGTTCAACTGGTGTGCCTATTTGTTCAGAGTCATTGCAATTGCAGCAGTAAAGTGGAAAGAAGATAGAAGAAAGAACAAGGCTCACCCTAGAAAGGGATGTCATTACATGCTAATAAGCACCATCCTGAGAAACAACTCAGAGATTGTCAGAGCTTCTCCTGCGCTTCCAAGCTTTGATTTTGACAAACTTAAATCTTTCAAACTTACCGATTATAATAGGATCACCAAGAAAGCATCTACCGGCACAGTAGTTGTTCAAGCTGCTAGTTCTCCAAAGAAGAAAAAGGCAAAGAAAGTTGTTAAGGTTGCTACTGTTGCTCTTATCGACGTTTCTACTCCTGCTCCTTCTACCGACAGGATTCTTGCCGATTCTACTCCACCAGCACCCAAGAAAAGAAACTTGGTCAAGGCTGCCGATAAAGCCCAAGTCAAAAAGTCAAAGGTTTCTACTGATGAACCTCCTGCTGCTCAAAAGCCAAAGCCTGTTGTTGCTCAAATTGCTTCATCTCAGATTCCATCTACCGATCCTAGAGCCAAGCATATTAGGTTTGCACCATCTCTTCTTGCCAGTGCAACACTTAATGCTCCATCTATAATTATCAAGTCTAAACCTGAGGTTGCCGATAAAATGGCTGAAAGAAGAAGATTGATTGCCTTTGACTTAGGGGTAAGAGTTCCTCTACAGAAAGGAATTCTAGATCTTCCCTATTTACCTGAGCTCCATGCTGCTGCTGACGTAGCCTCTGGACCTATTGTCTGAAAATGCAAACCGATCAGGAATCCCACCTTCAATATTTTCTTCAGAAACCATTGGTCATTCACCAATAAAGTTTTGTCAAAGAATTAGGTATTTCCTATTGATCATCTCCACCCCTTTGTTCGTCGGTTGCTTCAGTTTCATGAGGAAAGAAAGGAGCAAGTTCCATCTGGCGTCCTTGCTGATTATGTTGATTATAAAAGCCTGAACAGGCTCACCGACATGTACAAGGAGAAGTTTGTTCCCCTTCGGAGATTTCAAAGGTTACCTGAGGCAGAGCTTAGACTAAACTTTGGAAGATATTTTGACTTGCTACCTCTCCCTTGGAATCAGATTTATCTGTTTCAAGATAGAATTAGACAGGATCTGATGGTGCAAGATGTTTGGGTTGCTTATGCCTCTGTCTTCAACCAGCCGATGAACTTTGATGAACAAGATCCCTATCAGTTGGGAAGACTAGAAGATGAGGATGATCTGATGAACTACAATGACAATGAAAGGTTGGATAACAGTAATCAAGCCAATCAATTCGTAAAGAATGTGCAGACGATAACACTGAATCTGCTGAATGATTCAGAGGCCTTTATCAAGGCTAGAGCTGCTACTGCTCCACCAGCTATCTATGTTCCTGAACCAGTTCCTTTACCAGCAATCTCTCCCATTCCAACTCCAAGCGGTTCCATTGATACTGTCGATTTTGTTTGTGCTCACAAAGCTGCTGGTGACACTATCACTTCCTCTGACTCTATCGGTGAGTATGACAAGATGCCGATTAACATAATTTACAAGAAACCTTCAACTCCTGCCATTCCTAAATCATCTGCTGAGGCCTTTGTTGATTCAGTATTGTTCAGTGATAGTCAAGAAGCAGGAGGATCTGCTGAAAAAGGTTTTGTTGCTTGATCAAGCTATTGAGAAAACTTCTGACACTCAATTAGCTGATGAAACCAGTACTGCTGATGAGTCCCTAGTTAGTCAAGTTGAGGAAACTATGGAAACTCAACCTCTGATTGGAGAAAGCTTAAAGGAAGACCAACTTGCATCACTTGAGCAAACTACTGACACTCAAGTTGCTGATGAAGTTGATGAAGAGTTGCCGATTTCAGGAGGAGCGTTTGCTGATAAAGAAGTTGTTGCTGTTGATCAAGATACTGATGAGCCAACTTCTGACACTCATCTGACTGAGCTAACTTCTGACACTCAGATAATTCCTACCTCTATCTCTACTGATGTACTCTTTGTTGCACCTACTGGTTTGAGAGAGGTAATTGAATTGGGAGGAGGAGATGCTACCAACACTTCTGCAATTGATGAAATGATTGCTGCTGATGTACAATTCGAGGAATTCCAGGACGCTTTATTTGCTCCTGAGGAACCCCTATTTCTACTTGCTCCTGAGGTATAACCTATTGTTGCTACTGAAGTGCAACAGGTTGCTGGTGTTATTAATGCTGCTGCTGGAGAGGAAAGCTCAGATGAAATAGATCCTGATGACTATGTGGAGCTATCAGCAGTTGAGGATGAAGATGAAAAGGACTCTTCTCCACCTCCTGAGTACAACTACTCACTTCACGGCAAGGAGATGATGAGCTCCAACTGGTACACAACCAGTGTCTCCATTCCTACTGGCAGGTTTGGCAGACCATTGTTCCCTCCTCATCAACCAATCATGTCTTTCCGATCTACCCTTCAGAGAATTACTTCTCCATTCAGCAAAGAACATCCCCATCACACCAAGCATCCTTTTTCCTTGCTGGTTCCTCAGCCGGTGAAAAATTGGTCTTCATGCCATGGATTAAGCCAGATTTCCAAAGGAAGAAAGGGAAGGCTCCTAAGGTGTCTAAGCTTAAATAGAAAACAACAGCTTATGAACCACTCCACTGCCTGCCTGGTAAGTTGAAAGTACGTGGTAAAGTTTATCTGCCTGGTCCATCTCCCAAGGAAGTCTGCATCACAACAAATGGTTGGATGAGAAGATGCATGATGATAGATGATAAACTTTTTGACATCCTTGAACTTCGGGCTACTGACTTTAGAGGACTTCTCTATCTTATTAAATCAGCTGCTCTTGCATTGCCGCTGCCGATGTTTCACCCGCGACAACATGCTGATCACTATGTCTTCACTTCGAGATTGATGTTTGCCAATCTGGTCAACATTTTTCTTGAGAGTCGTGCCGTCTTAAACTTCATCTTAGCCATATTTATGTCCATGGAAGACAATGGTATCTTTCATCTGCGGAGCAATCATGCTGTTATTATTCATCCTGATTTTCCCATGCCGATCGTCCGTGCTGATCTTGCTGATGATGATTGATCTTTCATTGCCTCTACATCAATTCTTGCTGATTACTTTCAGTCTGCTGATGACGCTGCACTTCAATGATTTTTGCTTCTGCCTGCTGCTCCTGTCTCTCTTCCATCATTCCTTATGCTGATTGTTCTTTCCTCTGATGATGAGATGACTGATGCTGATGATGTTCTTCTTGAAGATGCTGATTTGTTGAATGAAGATTTTGTCCCTTCATTAGTCATTCCATCATGCCTAAATCCCCATCAGCCAGCTGTGGTGAACAGCTTATATGAATACCTACGCTTCGGTGAAGGTGATTTATCTAATCAGCAAGTGCCTGCCACTCGTGCTGATTTTGGTGATATGGCTCTTTCTCTTGCTGACCTGATAAGGGACGTTCATCGCGATCTTGCTAAGAAGATTCTTAAGTCCAATCAGGAAGAGAAAACCATAAGGATCAAGGACTTGAAGGAGCTGCTTGCCGACAGAGAGGAACGAGTGATGAAGCTTTCTGAATCTTTGGGAACCATGCATTCAATTCAGAATCAACTTGTTGATGATCAGAGGTGTCAGATTAAATCCTTAGCATCTACTGAGAAAGAGCTATCTGCTGCCAATGTTGCTCTTGCCGAAGCTCAACTGAAGATTGCGGCTCTTGAAGCAAATAACAAGATGCTGACTGAGAGGTTACAAAGTGCTCAGATGAGACAGAAAAGAAAAGCTGACAAAGAAGAAGCCAGAGCAAAGAAGAAGGCCAGACATTCTGAATCTACATCAAAGGCTGCTGACCAGCAAGAAGACCCTCCCATGTCTTGAGTCAATATAGCTAATGATATGGATATACTGAAGACCTTCAAAGATATATCCAACAAAATTCTTTGCTAACATTTTGTTTTTGTGTATGCTTATGTTTATGTTATGCTCTTATAATATATCTGCTGCTATTCATGCTAACTTTGTTTTGCAGATTATTATTTCTCTGTTAATTAATCAGCAATCCATTTCTTTTTTTTTCCTATCTTATTTTATTGTATTTTTATTTTATAAGACATCTAGTGTGTGACTTGGCTTAGGGAATGATAATATATAGACATTCTTTATACATTCTTTTACTAAGCTAAGATAGATGTTCTTGGATAGGGTGATTGGACTTAAGCAATTAGGAGGAGATTGTTGTTCAAATATATGTATAGGATATAGAATTGCTTAATCCCAATCATGTTTGACACTTAGGATCCCCCAATTTTATTAGAACCTTTGTAAGGTACCTTTAGGATTCTTTGTGACCAGCACAGGTGTATAACAAACTTTTCAATCAAGGCAAACCAGCTAGAGGAAGCAAATCGGCAGACCAGCATTCAAGTTGCCGATCAACTTACTACTCAAGTTGCCGATCAAATTACTACTCGAGTTGCCGATCGGAAAAGACAGTCTGTACTGGTCGTCAGGTTACATCGCTCTACCTTAAAGTCAACCTTAAACTGATTGTCTTTGTCCTTTCATACTGTCTTATCCAAAAGTAGTTTATCTGCTCTGTTATGATTACTGCGCCGTCTAACACATAGCTATTTTTAGCTCTACTCTGTCTCTACTTGCCTTTTGCAGGTAACCAGTTGAGACAAAAGGGTCTTTACCCATTAGACTTTTCAAGACATACGTGTACTCCATATCTTCGCCATTAATGCTGAAGATACCGCATTTAATGCTCCTCAACTACCCAGCTGGAATTTGAATTTGCAAGCCTTCTTCAACAAGACTCAAGTCATTAACTTCTCTTATAAATAGAGGACTTAGAGCATTGAAGAGGGTTGGTGATTTTAGTGCATTGAAGAGAGTTGATTGTTTAAGAGCATTCATTGAAGCTCTAACATTCTGTCCAGATAATCATTAGATCATTTATTAGGACATACACTTATGCACAAACTCATCAACATTGTAAGTATTCCTAAACTAGATTATTCTAAGGAATACGTTGTTTGAGTTACTCACACACCCACCTGATAAGTTCTCTTGGACTTGCCGCTCAAAAATACTTGATCAGTATTTGTATCACGGTCCATTAGTGATCTCTAGAATTTAGTCTTTGTATCCGGCAAAGCCGTTCTTGTAATAGACTAGGTTTATCTAATAGTGCTCTTAACCCAAATCTAAGTTCTGACCAAACTTGGTAGAGGACGTAGCAGTATTTACACTGTGAACCTCTCCAAATCATTGTGTCCCTTGTGTCTTATTTTGTCTTTGCCGGTTGGAATTTTATCACCGGCAGATCGTACTTGTTCTTACTGATTCATTGTTATTTCCTTTGATCAATCTCTTGAAATTGCATTGAACTTTATAAAATCACTTTGTGTTAAACCAAGCTCTCAAAACCGTTTTATAAACTGTTTTGTGTGAGTTAAAACTAAGTCATATCTTCTCCGCTGCGCTTACTGATAATAGTTTGCAATCTGATAAGTGACTTTGCTTATATAAAGTGTGATTATTCAAAAGTTTTAAAAAGGCTTTTCACCCCCCCCCCCCTCTAGCCTATTTTCTTACCAATTGGGCCTAACAGTTTGCACATTCATTGGCATAATGACCCCATCCCAAACAAGTATGACATTGAACGGAGTCAATGTACTTGGGATTGGAGCTTGACTGATCAGAAGATACCCTACGGATTGGGTTTGCTTTCTGGGTGGTTGGGAGTGACCTCATTGGCATCGAATCGTACACCTTGGTTTGTTTCTCCTTTGCTTTAACCTTCATATTCTCCTTGTTAAACTTTCTTAATATAGAATTATATTTCCTAGCAAGTAAAGCAACACTAGAATTTTTATCCATTTCTTCAAAAACCTCTTCTTCCTCATCTTTTTCAAAATTTGAGGGATGAATTTTCAAAACAACATTCTTGCCTTTCATAGCCTCACTTTGATCAGCAAGATTTAATTCAAAGGTTTTCAAAATGCTCATCAAAGTATTGATGTCCATAGTGGCAAGATTGTGAGCTTCTTCAATTGATGAAACTTTAACATTAAAGCGCTCAGGGAAGGGTTCTAATTGATTTTGAAACAAGTTGTTTGTTGGTAAAAGGTTCACCCAAAACTTGACACTCATTTGCAATATCAATTAGTTTTTCAAAATATGAAGAAATATCTTCATTTTCACCCATCCTCAATCTTTCAGATTTGCTAGTGAGCCTCCTAAGCTTAGTTTCACGCACACTACCATCCCCTTCACAAAATCTTTATAAAGTATCCCATGCTTCCATAGTAGTGGGAGTATTTTGAATGAGTTTAAAAATATGCATATCAACCCACTCATAAATGGCATTAAGTGCCCTTTCATTGAAACTAGCTAGGTTGTTCTCTTCAATTGTCCACTCGGATTCAGTTTTGATTTGAACATCATCATCTTCATCCGGAGGTAACAATAGAACAGAATAACCATTTATAATAGATCGCCAATCCCGAATATCAATTGATTTGATATGCGAACGAAGGCGGATCTTCTAATAGGCATAATTCGAACCATCAAGAACTGGAAGCCTCTTTTAATTAGGAGTAGCAAGATCATAATCCATGACACACTGGACCGAAGTACTTAGTATATCAAGTAACCAGCTCTGGTGCCAATTGAAAAATGTATGTTGATGGCTTACTTTAATGAAAGTGTTATCAAAGGTGTTGACAATGCAACGATAACACTTCGAGCAACACTTAGACACATGAGTTGAAAACAATTTCTAAAAAGAGTTTGCAGTGGAATAAAAACACAAGAATTATTTTTCTCAAGATATATAAAGTATATATCTCGAGAGGTGCCTCAAAAGGCGAGACCTTCACTAATAATGAGAATTGTAAGTACAAGGCCGAGAGTTCCTATCGCTATTACAATTTGAGCTCTATGTAACGACTAAGACTATACACGATACCCTATCCTATCCAAGACAAACTTATAATCAGAGATTACAAGAATGGAATAGGTTTGGGAAGACGGGGTTTATCGGAACCAATAAGTATATAGACTTTCTTATGTAAGGATGTGTGTTGTAGTGGCTTGTCTTCAATCTTCATCCTCCTTGCTATTTATAGGCTTGAAGTACTTGGGTAATAATCAAAACATTGGTGGGTAGTTGTTGTAAAACGTGGAGAGAGTGAGTGGTGTGGTGGACGGATTATGTGAGCCAAAATCTCTTCTTTTTAGGAACCAATCCTTGATACCCAATTTCATGCTTCACTTGCTTGTACTCTTGAGCTGAATAGACCTTGTACTATCTTGATCAACACTCAGCCCTTTGAATGGGTCAATTCCCACGTTTTCCTCTTGCTTTAATTCCCACATGTTTATGAATAAAATCCACATTTATCCATAAAACCTTCTTTCACCTTCCTTGCAATATTCTAGCATCTCAACCATAGTATACCTGAATTTTGGACTAACAATAAACAATAATCTTGCACCAATATTAGATGTTAGTACAACAATAATTTATGAAGAAAATATTCAAATATAATTCCAGACTTTCGTCGGGTAACACTGGGACAGTGTTGGCAGCACTTGTGGTAACACCACGTTCTGAACTTACAAGTACCATTTTATGCGCCTCACTTTAAGCCAAACTTAGGTTACGTGCATTTTGATAATGGTGCCCATTTGTACCTTCTTTAAATTCTGTTGTGCATTTCACTAACTCTCTTTGTACGTTATACTTAACCAAAGTGAGATATACGTGTATAGCTTGATTTTCAAAAGAGTTTGAAAAAGTTTCAAAACAACTATTCACCCCCCCCCCCTTCTAACTAATTTTCATACCCTTGCTTGCCCATTGGGACCAACAACATTACATTTCGCTACCTAATATCTTTGGCAGCAAATACGAATTTAGAAAGGCAATTAATGGATGTGGTTTTCATAAAGAAGTCACAAATGATTTGTGCATTATATCAATCTATGTTGATATAAATATAATGGGAACACACAAAGTGATTAAAGAAGCAAGCTCATATTTAAAGGTAGAATTCGAAATAAAAGATTTGGGTAAAACTAAGTACTGTCTCGGCCTATAAATTAAGCATCTCCCTGAAGGAATTTCTGTACACCAATCTGTTGGAGATTATTGTTGGGTTTCCTAGTAACATGCGCAGCGGAATTTAGCAATTAAAATTTTAAGAAACCCAAAGCCATGGATCCGTTCATATGATTAAATCAAATACAACAAGATGAATAGAGGAATAAACTAACCCTTGATGACTATGAATTTTCTCTTGGTCTTTGGTGGAGAAACTTGAAGACTTGATCACGATCACAAAGCTTGAACACGAACTTTGAAGATGATGATTTTCACCCTCTAGCGGTATCCACACTTCGAACGAATATCAAAGGATCTTTGATCTTGGTTGCTAGACCAATATTATGAAACACACTTTCACAATATAATAAAAGAACTATATTGAATTTATTGTGAATTATTTTGTTCCTCAATCAAGGATATCTTAGAACAAAATAATATCTCTCTCAAACTCTTTGAGACTCACAAAATCACTTGTCCATATGGTCTGGCCGAATTGGGGTTTTTATACACAATTAAGACCTATTCCAAATAGGAATCTTTTGCCAAAAACCTTCCCAAATCGAATTAGGAATTTTCCTGTCGGCAGCACCAGGCGCCCGCCTGTAAAGGGCCAGGCGCCCGCCTGAATGACCAGAAGGTCCCTGTCTTTCTGGAATTACTTCAGGCGCCCGCCTGGTCTGAACCAAGCGCCCGCTCGGTAGACCAAACAGCCCAGAATGTTTCCAAAATTCCTCCAAGGTCCTTTGACTCTAAATTCCAATATATTCCTCTTATTAAAGATTCGTTCTATTGTGTGTGACCCTCTAGGATTATACTAAGTTGGCAATGGGCTCAAACATGATCCCATAAGATATGATTAGGTTCTAGCAAACCGTCATACCTACCCAAATAGTATAACTAGATACAAGTTCGCATTCCTTTAGAATATGTCACAATCCCTTTGTCCACGATGTCATTGAACACAAGTCATGGTCAAACAGTCAACTTGTTTTTGTTCAATACTTTCTCGATTCCGAATATGTTGATAATCCAAATGACATTGATCCAATCAATTCATTTGAGTCCGGCCGAACATTTCATCAACATCATTCCTACGAGAGGCCCAAGCTTGACATCTCTCCGTGGAGGGACAAATCCATTTAGCTTATTATTCTTCCCAACGGGAATCCGATTATGCCAATCATACCCTTTATAACTACCGTGTTAAGGTAGCGTTTGAATATGTCAAACACAATGTTCATCAAGTGGAAGACTATAATAACTTCATGTCTAAGGATTCAAATGACATAACTAATATGAGATATATGTTCGACATAGACCATGACATAAATCTCATACAGCGGGTCATGTCCAGTACCTTGTTCCAAACAAGTACCCATAAATCTAACATGATCATCTCATGATTATTTAGCCTTTATACTAGTGCTTAATAAGTACTAGGGACGGGGATTATTATAAGTAAGCATGAACAACAATAATAATCAAAACATCTCTTTATTGATATGAAATAAATGATAACAATTACAACGTTTATTAAACGTGCCTAGGGCACCACTACCAACAATCTCCCACTTGCCCTAGGCCCAATCTCCCATGTATCTAATACCCATGGACCTAACATGACCATCATGTTTAGCTTGTGGAAGTCCCTTTGTTAGCGGGTCCGCAACATTGTCATCAGTAGGTACTCTGCATATATTTACGTCTCCCCTATCAACGATCTCTCGAATGATATGAAAACGCCTAAGTATGTGTTTGGATTTCTGATGTGCTCTTGGTTCCTTTGCTTGAGCAATAGCACCATTATTATCACAATAAAGGTCTATTGGATTAGCAATACTAGGAACCACTTCAAGTTCAGTTATGAACTTCTTAATCCAAACAGCTTCCTTTGCAGCATCCGATGCAGCAATATACTCAGCTTCTATTGTAGAATCAGCGGTTGTACTTTGCTTGGAACTCTTCCAGCTTACAGCTCCACCATTTAACATAAACACAAAACCCGATTGCGATCGGCTATCATCTTTGTCAGTTTGGAAGCTTGCATCCGTGTAGGCATTTACAACGAGATCATCTTCCATTCCTCCATAGACCAAAAACGAGTCTTTAGTTCTTCTCAAGTACTTTAGAATCGCTTTTACAGCTATCCAGTGATTTTCGCCAGGGTCGGATTGGTATCTACTTGTCATGCTCAAAGCATAAGATACATCCGGCCTAGTACAAATCATGGCATACATGATGGACCCAATTGCCGAAGCATATGGAACATCATTCATTTTCTCACGCTCATCATTTGTCTTAGGACATTGAGTCTTGCTTAGAGAAACTCCATGTAACACTGGCAAGGTGCCTCTCTTAGAATTTTCCATACGGAATCTTCTAATGACCTTGTCAATGTATGTACTTTGGCTTAAACCAAGTAGCCTCCTTGATCTATCTCTATAGATCTTAATGCCAAGAATATATGCGGCTTCACCCATATCTTTCATTGCGAAGCACTTTCCTAACCAAGTCTTCACAGACTGAAGTGTAGGAATGTCGTTTCCAATGAGCAATATGTCATCCACATATAAAATAAGGAATAGCACTATGCTCCCACTAATCTTCTTGTATACACAAGGCTCATCTTCGTTCTTGATGAAACCAAACTCTTTGACCGATTCATCAAAACGGAGATTCCAACTCCTTGAAGCTTGCTTCAATCCATAGATGGATCTTTGCAATTTGCATACCTTAGAATCTTGTTCAAAACCTTCTGGTTGTGTCATATACACATCCTCTTGGAGTTTTCCATTCAGGAAAGCGGTTTTGACGTCCATCTGCCATATTTCATAGTCATGATATGCGGCAATGGCAAGCAAAATTCTTATAGACTTGATCATTGCTACGGGTGAAAAGGTCTCATCATAGTCAATACCATGAACTTGCCTATACCCCTTCGCTACAAGCCTAGCTTTGTAAGTATGCACCTTCCCATCCATGTCAGTCTTCTTCTTGAAGACCCATTTGCATCCTATGGTTTTTACACCTTCGGGTGCATCAATCAAATTCCAAACTTGATTGTCTTGCATGGATTGCAATTCGGATTCCATGGCTCCAAGCCAGTTGTCCGAATCAGGAGAAGACATCGCCTCTTGGTAGCTTGACGGTTCATCATTCTCAATGATTTCTACCTCATTACTATCCGTTACGAGAAATCCATATCTCTCGGGCTCGGATCGTGACCTACTAGATCTGCGAGATGCTTGTGTATTTTGAACAGGTTCCACAACTCCTTGTGGTTCTTGTTCTTGTTCCACTATTGGTTCAATGTTATTTTCTGGGTCTCGAATTTCTTCAAGATTTATTTTACTCCCACTGATTTCTTTGGAGAGAAACTCTTTCTCTAGAAAGACACCAGTTCGGGCAACAAACACTTTGTTGTCCTCTCGGTTGTAAAAGTAATATCCTTTAGTTTCCTTAGGATATCCCACGAAAATACATTTATCAGATTTGTGTGCTAGTTTGTCAGAGATGAGTCTCTTGACATAAACTTCGCAACCCCAAATCCTCATGAAAGATAAACTAGGTTTCTTTCCACTCCACATCTCATATGGAGTCTTTGGAACCGATTTAGTTGGAACTTGATTTAGTGTGAAAGCAGCGGTTTCTAGGGCGTAACCCCAAAAGGATATTGGAAGATCAACTTGACTCATCATTGATCGAACCATGTCTAACAAAGTCCGATTCCTCCTCTCGGACACACCATTCCATTGTGGTGTTCCAGGTGGAGTCAATTGTGAAACTATTCCACAATTCTTTAGATGATCATCAAATTCTTGACTTAAGTATTCTCCACCTCGATCTGATCGAAGTGCCTTAATGCTTTTGCCAAGTTGTTTTTCTACTTCATTTTGAAATATTCTAAATATCTCAAATGCTTCACTTTTATGTTTCATTAGGTAAACATACCCAAATCTACTATAATCATCAGTGAAGGTTATGAAGTATTGAAATCCTCCCCTAGCATTGCTACTTAATGGTCCGCATACATCGGAATGTATCAACCCCAATAAGTCGCTTGCCCTTTCACCCAACTTGGTAAAAGGTGTCTTAGTCATTTTTCCAAGAAGACACGACTCACAAGTATCATATGACTCTAAGTCACATGAACCCAAAAGTCCGTCCCCATGGAGTTTTGAGATACGCTTCTCATTATTATGACCAAGACGGCAATGCCACATATAAGTATGATTTACATCATTAGGTTTAGATTTCTTATTTACATGATAGACATTATTTTCATTCTTGACATCCAAGACATAAAGGCCATTAAATGAATTAGCAATACCATAAAGCACATCATTTAAATAAATAGAAAATTTCTTATTCTCAATAAGAAACTTAAAACCTTCATTATCCAAACAAGAAATTGAAATAATATTTCTGCTTAAATCCGGAACATAATAACAATTGTTCAAAACAAGAATTAATCCGGAAGGTAAAGTGACTTCATAAGTCCCTACGGCTAATGCAGCAACTCTTGCTCCATTTCCCACGCGTAGATCTACTTCACCTTCTTTAAGCAGTCTCCTATTCTTTAGTCCCTGCACATTTAGACAAATGTGAGAACCACATCCGGTATCCAATACCCAAGAATCAGTGGTAGAAAGGAGAATATCTATCATATAGATACCTGAAGTCGACGCAGCCTTGCTGCTCTTCTTCTTCTTTTGCTCTTCCAAGAAAGCCTTGCAATTACGTTTCCAATGACCAATTTCTTGACAATGGAAACAGATTGCATCCTTTTGTGAATCAGGTTTTGCCTCAGAAGCCTTGGCAACCTTTGCCTTGCTTATCTTAGGTCTGACAACTTTTGCCTTACCCTTTCCTTTGGCACTAGCCTTCTTCCCATCATGAACCAAGAGCACGGGAGAACCTTTCTCCACAATTTTCATCTCTGCAGTTTTGAGCATCCCATGCAACTCAGAGAGATTCTTATCCATTCCATGCATGTTATAATTCATCACAAACTGATTATAACTTTTAGGCAATGAATTAAGAATGAGATCCGTGGCTAGCTCCAATGGGATTGGATAGCCAAGTTTCTCAAGGTGCTCTACATAACCTTTCATTTTAAGAAAGTGAGGACTCACTTGTTGCCCTTCATTCATTTTACTAGTAGTGAATGCAACAATGGTCTTGTACCTCTCTTGCCTAGCTTGCTCTTGAAACATGGTTCTCAACTCCACGCCTATCTCATAGGCTTCCAAATGTTCCAAACTTTGTTGGAGTTTTGAACACATAGCAGCAAGCATGAGACAACTTACATCTCTAGAATCATTACGATGTTTCTTGTAATTGTCTCTTTCTACCCTAGGGGCAGTAGGCGGTGGTTCAGCAGGGAGAGGCCCATCGAGAATGTACAACTTATCTTCTTGCCTAAGAACAATTCTTATGCTTCGGATCCAATCCATAAAGTTTGTACCATTCTCTTCGAGCTTATCCTTCTCAAGGATCGATCGCAACGACATTGATTGAGTGTTATTAGTCATAATCTACAAATATGCAAAATTTCCAAAATTTAATAAGTACCGATTTTCATTAAAGAGATAAATAATGTATTTTTTTAAACAAAATACTCCCACTAAATTATATAACCTTCTTATACATCCAATGTATAATATAATTTAATTGGGTTAAGATCCAACTTTAATTTAATTTCAAGTCCGCTAAGGCGGATTACACAAAATCAAATTAATTAGGTAGACAACTCTTGTCAATCATATCTCATATGACTCTTAATTCCTTTTATGAGATTCTTTTAGAAATCCAATTTCAAAAGCATGTTAAACCTCATCTTTGCCTAGGCCCAAAACTGTTTTGACGCCCAATTAAGTCTAACCATTTTAAACGCATAGTTAATGTGTCCCGCTAGGGCGTGCCCACATTATCTATCTTGCTCAAACATAAATAAATTTAATGCACCTCGCTAGGGCGAATCTACATTAAAATCACTCATGTACTAACAAGTGTTTTAATCATGGCATGAAAATAAAAGACTTAAAACTTTCTTTGAAGGTTCATCACATATAGCATATAACACATTTATGAGCACATAATATAAACATGTTACACATCAAGTTTAGCCACTAAATTAATCCCATTAATTCAAGCATAATATTTATGTGTCATTAGTTTCTCTATAATTATGAGGATGAGACTATTTCAACTTTGGTTATTATCTCCAAATCAAGACAACAAGAAGTGCGGTCGAACTAAGCCATTTGGCAACCACAATCCCGCACTAATTCAAGAAACCAAGAAAGTAGTCCATGTGGCCGAAACTAAGCAATAGATGGTCTCGATGAACGTAGGCCAATTGCATTCACAATTCCACATGGATCTCCAATCATTGAATCAAGAACTTTGTTTCTCAATTTTAGCAATTATGAACTCTTCATAATTCTAACTTCGTTTTGTCTTTGAAACTTTGATTGCGATCAATTTTGGGAAACACAATCTCGATGAACGCAGATTAGCCATCCAAAACTTGAACCAATCTAGGAATCACAAGACTAAAAAAAATAGGAAAATCAAACCCCAAAATCCACACACAAACCAACTACCCAAAACCCATTCCAGATCAGCAAGTCTGAAGTGGTCTTGTTACTGGTTTTGTCGGATTTATCGAAAAATTCCAGAATCAGATTTTGAACAAAATCAGAACATTCTGGCCTAGCAAGCGCGCGCCTGGTCCAGCACAGGCGGGCGCCTGAAGCGAGCGCGCGCCTGGTCCAGCGCGGGCGGGCGCCTGAATGGTCAGAATGGTATGGAATTTTCAAGTTCGAAAATTTTGTCTCAAAATTATTTTTCCCCGATTATTAAAACTTTGATCCAATCAAAAATCAATAATCGAAATAATTCAGAATCCACCATAATTTTTTATTGCGATTGAATCGTGCGATTAAGGTTCGAAAAACAATAAACCACATAAAATCACAAAACACATAAACATCATATAATCCAATATTCATATCATGCTTGGCACATAAACAATTTATATACACAACATGATCCAAGTATTGAATTAATCAACATGAACGGGGCTCTGATACCACTGTTGGGTTTCCTAGTAACATGCGCAGCGGAATTTAGCAATTAAAATTTTAAGAAACCCAAAGCCATGGATCCGTTCATATGATTAAATCAAATACAACAAGATGAATAGAGGAATAACTAACCCTTGATGACTATGAATTTTCTCTTGGTCTTTGGTGGAGAAACTTGAAGACTTGATCACGATCACAAAGCTTGAACACGAACTTTGAAGATGATGATTTTCACCCTCTAGCGGTATCCACACTTCGAACGAATATCAAAGGATCTTTGATCTTGGTTGCTAGACCAATATTATGAAACACACTTTCACAATATAATAAAAGAACTATATTGAATTTATTTGTGAATTATTTTGTTCCTCAATCAAGGATATCTTAGAACAAAATAATATCTCTCTCAAACTCTTTGAGACTCACAAAATCACTTGTCCATATGGTCTGGCCGAATTGGGGTTTTTATACACAATTAAGACCTATTCCAAATAGGAATCTTGTGCCAAAACCTTCCCAAATCGAATTAGGAATTTTCCTGTCGGCAGCACCAGGCGCCCGCCTGTAAAGGGCCAGGCGCCCGCCTGAATGACCAGAAGGTCCCTGTCTTTCTGGAATTACTTCAGGCGCCCGCCTGGTCTGAACCAAGCGCCCGCTCGGTAGACCAAACAGCCCAGAATGTTTCCAAAATTCCTCCAAGGTCCTTTGACTCTAAATTCCAATATATTCCTCTTATTAAAGATTCGTTCTATTGTGTGTGACCCTCTAGGATTATACTAAGTTGGCAATGGGCTCAAACATGATCCCATAAGATATGATTAGGTTCTAGCAAACCGTCATACCTACCCAAATAGTATAACTAGATACAAGTTCGCATTCCTTTAGAATATGTCACAATCCCTTTGTCCACGATGTCATTGAACACAAGTCATGGTCAAACAGTCAACTTGTTTTGTTCAATACTTTCTCGATTCCGAATATGTTGATAATCCAAATGACATTGATCCAATCAATTCATTTGAGTCCGGCCGAACATTTCATCAACATCATTCCTACGAGAGGCCCAAGCTTGACATCTCTCCGTGGAGGGACAAATCCATTTAGCTTATTATTCTTCCCAACGGGAATCCGATTATGCCAATCATACCCTTTATAACTACCGTGTTAAGGTAGCGTTTGAATATGTCAAACACAATGTTCATCAAGTGGAAGACTATAATAACTTCATGTCTAAGGATTCAAATGACATAACTAATATGAGATATATGTTCGACATAGACCATGACATAAATCTCATACAGCGGGTCATGTCCAGTACCTTGTTCCAAACAAGTACCCATAAATCTAACATGATCATCTCATGATTATTTAGCCTTTATACTAGTGCTTAATAAGTACTAGGGACGGGGATTATTATAAGTAAGCATGAACAACAATAATAATCAAAACATCTCTTTATTGATATGAAATAAATGATAACAATTACAACGTTTATTAAACGTGCCTAGGGCACCACTACCAACAATTATGACCTAGGCCCTTGAGAAAGGCCTTATGTTGCATCATGTTCTCATTTGTTATGGAGATAACAACCCTGGACTATTATATGTTTCACATGTTTATTATAATAATCCCCGTCCCTAGTACTTATGAAGAACTAGTATAAGTTTAATCGATGAACATATGATGATCATGTGTATATGATACAAATTAAGCTTATGGGTACTTGTTGGTGAACACGTACTGAACATGACCCGTTATGAGATTTATGTCATGGTCAAATGTCATAATTAAATATCATAATATTTATATCATTTATCCTTAGACCTGAGATTATCATAGTCTTCCACATGATGAACATTATGTTTGACGTACTCAAACGCTACCCCTAACCGGGTGGTTATAAAGGCTATGATTGGCATAATCGGATTCTTGTAGGGAAGAATGATAAGTCAAGATGGGATTTGTTCCTCTCTCAAGAGAGATATCTGTTTGGCCACTCGATGAGTGAGATTGATAATAGTGTATGGATGTACCCAAATGAATTCAAGTGTTAAATGTTATTTTCTCATATCAATCTACTCGGAATCGAGAAATCATTTGACAGCATAAGTTGACGTGGACCATGACTTATGTCCAATATGATATCGCGTGACAAAAGGATTATGATATGTTCTATAAGGATGAACGAACTTTGTTAAGTTATATTAATTGGGTAGTCATGGTGGCTTGCTAGAGTCCGCTCATGACTTATGGGTTTGACCTTAGTTAAACTCATTGCCAACTTAATATAATCCTATGGGGTCACACACAAAAGAACAAATTGTTTAAAAGGCTAAAATCCAGTTTCTGGGGGTGCTCGGCCGAGCACATCACTTGACTCGGCCGAGCATGAGCAACAGAAAATTCTGGCACAGAGGTGCTCGGCCGAGCACCTTAAAGGACTCGGCCGAGCAGGCCCTGTTCAGGCCCAGATTTCTGATTTCGTGTTTTGACGGGTTTTGACCTATTTCTCCTAAAGGGTTTAGGATTAATGAGTATAAACACCCCTCTCTTAACCCTAATCAGTAAGAGTTGATATTGTATCATCATTGGTAGCCTCTATGTGTTTGAGAAACATATTCTTGATTTTAGATTGAGAATCAAAAGTTCAAGAACACCAATAAATTCATATAGCCTTTAAAGATTAGAAAAACGTGTTTTCTAATGGGTCTAGCAATCCAAATCTAGAATAGTTCTAGATATTCATTCGCGTGTGGATACACATAGAGGATGCATGTTTTAGCATCTCAAGTTCATGTTCCTGTGATCGTGATCCGAAGAACGAGGAGATCAAATCTAAAGCTTGAAGATTTGAAGATACGAAAAATGTAAACGCTCTACAACGGTAGTATTCTAAATTCATCTTGCCATTAATTTAATCATCATGAGTGGATCTTGGGGCTTAGGGTTTTGTTGATTTAATATTGCCGTCTTCCGCTGCGTATGTTGCCTCAAAACCCAACAGTGGTATCAGAGCCCCGTTCATGTATGGTTATTTTAATATTATTATGTTAAATATATGATTTGATTATATGATCTAGCATGATGTGAATTTAGAATAAGGGATTTATGTGAATTGTTTGGTGAAACAATTATATATGATATAGTATGATTATGAATAAGGTTTTCAAGTGGCATGATTAATATGATTAATCTATTTAGCGGATCATCAATCTCTTTAATTGGATTATTGAATTGATGATTCTTGATCTTGAAAAACAAATTGTTTGTTCTAAGGGTTTGATGTTTATGATAATTTGATTATCATAAATAGTTGAATTCTTAAAAGATCAAGATTTGATAAATTGCGTTCGTGCGGTTCGCGTGCAGTGCACGTTTTTTTGCATAATTTTTGTCCATAATTTTCGTGCAGAATACGTGCAGTGCACGTGCAGTCCAGAATTTTGTGCAGAATTTTCGTGCAGTTCGCGTGCAATGCACGAATTCGTGCAGTTCGCGTGCAGTTCAGATTTCTGAATTGGTGATTTTCAGACTTGGAGATGCATTGTAGAATACGTATTGTTCATGAAATTGGATTCTATGAAGTAATGTATTCTTAACAGAGTTGGACTCTATTAAAGGATTCATTATTCAATATGTATTATATTAAGAGTAGGACTCTATGAAAATCTAAAATTCATAATTATATTCACATAGTATCCATTCATTAATTAATTTGATTAATTATACATTTGTTATGCGCGTTGCTATATGAAATAACATTCTTGAAAATTTAAGTCATATGCCAATCCACTATTAAAACACTTGTGAGTACACCGGGTATTTTCATGCAGGCTACGCCCTAGCGAGGTGCATTGATTCTATGAGTGTATGAGCAAGATGAGTTAATCAGAGTTTCCTATACGTTTAACGTGGTTTGACTTAATTAGGCTATCAAAACAGTTTTGGGCCTAAGGCACAAGATGAGATTAAAACATGTTTGACATTGGATGTCTAAAACAAAATCATAAAAGATCTAAGAGTCATATATGATATGATTAACAAGAGTTGTCTACCTAAATAACTTGGTTTTGAGCAGTCGTGCCGTAGCCGACTCAAAATTGGGTGAAATATGGATCTTAGCCCACATAAATTATATTATACAATTATTATATATGAAGGTTATATAATTTAGTGGGAGTATTTATGAAGTACAATAATTATCTCTTAAATGATTGGTATGAAATATAGGTGTATATTTATTTGCATATTTGTGTAGAATACAGTGTCATACTTTAATTATGTTTGTTACTGCGATCTATTCTTTAAAAAGGACAAAGTTAAAAAGAGAATGAAGTTAATTTCTTTGATTGAATCATGAGCTTAAGAATTGTTCTAAAGCAAGAACGGAAATTATGCATTCTTAATAATCCTAAGTAACATAAATTGCAATATTTGTCGCGACCCCGAACCCCGCGGGCCCGAGACCGCGAGCTGGACGTCGACTTAAAACCAAAACTATGAAATACCGAAGCTAAAAATTCCATTTGATACCAAAAGGTAATGATCCAAAGTTTTACAAAACCAAGTTTGATAAAAACCAATTACAACTATCATCAACTCCCACAAGTTTATGCACAACAAAATACAAATACACAAATCCTAATGACGTCAAAGTTTGGTACAAATACCCCAAAAGGTTATACATTTAAATAATGTAAACCGATCCATAACAACCTGCCCCAAAATCTCAATCCTCTCGACGTCCTCCTCGATCCGCGAATCCTAATCCTTTTCCTCCTGGGGGGTGTTAAGGAAAAACAAAGATGGAAATAAACGGGGTGAGATAAAATCTCAGTAAGTTACTAATGCAACTACATGACATGCTAATATGCAATGACCATAGCAATTAACATAAGGCAGATAGCAGCGGAATAATAAGTGACATGTTGTCAAACAGTAATAACCAATAATCAATCATATAAATAACCATATAGCAACAAATGAGAGGCTCCCTATCGCCAACCGTCCCATACCGGTTGGAAATAACGACCAACTCATCATGCAACACATAAAGCTGAAATAAACACTCATAAGTGGATACATAGCCAAGGTTTCATCCAACTGAAAGAACCAAATAAAGGTCGCTGCGCAGCTTCAATAATCAACAATCAACATCTTCATAGCAGCATGAAAGCTCGAAGAGAAAACCCCGGTACCGGAACCAATAACCATAAGAGTGTCACAAAGGACAAGGACCATGACACAAAGTCATGCCCATTAGCTAGATACATTCACAGAGGAACGCTAACTTATCCTTTCCAAGGCCAATCTGGAGAAGGGTATAGTAAGGGCAAAACAATGGTCAACATTATAATGGACTTGGCTTTGCCATTATAATCTTTCCCATCGCCCGATGCAACAAATATGCCAGCTGGGCTTCCAAGTAAATGCTAAGTAATAATATTTTAGCATGAATAAGCAACTTAAGGTTCCAAAGTAGGGAACCACACCAATTAATCACCATAAGGATGCAAACGATTACTCATGAAGAGTTCAACAACAACGAACACAAGAAGTTCTCATAAAAGAGCACAACAACGATAAACGGAATCTCTCATAAAGAGCACAGCAACATTGATCATTAAAATAAGATGATTCCAAGACAAGGACCCATACCAAACACGTCCTAAAGATTATACCCACGAGTTATTCATAAGAGCACAACCCAAACGGTCGCTCACCAATGGCACAATGACTATTACCACAATGACCCTAAACATTTACTCATAAAGATATACTAGGACTATGAACTCAACCATCTCATCACACCTGGAATTCCAAGTAGGAAATCAGAATGGATACACCTTAAGGTTAATCAAACCGTAAGTACCCATCGCCAATTCACGCTTTATCTCCGTTCATAACGAACCCATTCTAAACACCCCAAACGAATCCGAAAGGTTACCCTTATTAGAACATGATCACGACAGGACTAAACCCTACACCTTGGTGTTCAACAACAACCCTCTAGGTACTATAGGACATCGCCTAAAACCTAGACCAAGTCTTACGCGAAATTCAATTCGGTTGGAACAAACACGAACACATCATAAGATGCCCAAACAATACTTGATCAAATTACATAGCTCTATTGTTCACAAAGGAACCAATTTTAATTACTAAAGTGTTCCACGGTGTTATCTTAAGTTAATTAGAAGAAGGAAACCTAAACTAGGTAAGCCATTAGTCTTAAACCAAGCAAAAAGGTCAAATTCCTGGAACAGGGGGCGGGCGGGCGCCTGGCATGGGCGAGCGGGCGCCTGAATGACCAGAAGGTCTGGTCATCAGAAAATGACATGTAGGCGGGCGCCTGGAGGGGGTCGGGCGGGCGCCTGGTCTGGATTCCAGTCGGGAAACAGAGCTGGGTTCCTTAAGTTCGAACCAAAATCACCCCAATCTCTAAAATACTCCAAACCAATCCTTCTAACAAATTCCACAATGAACCAAAACCACATTTAAGCTAAGAGGGGACCTAAATCACATCATCTAACAACTCCAATCCAAGATTAAATCCCAAAATCATAATATCACCATTTTTGCCCAAAAACTCAAATAAATTCCAAATAAATCTCAAACTCAATCAAACTTCATATATAACAACTAAGCATTATATGAACATGAAAGGAACATTTTAGCATAAAAATGGGGGGAAAGTAACTACCCGGATTTTCTCAAAGTTGATGGATTTCAAATATTTTTGGCTTCCAACGATCCTATCGACGATCTAAACAAGATTCATGTTTTAAGAAATGAGAAATAATGAGGGGAAAAGAAAGAAAATGAAGAGAGAATAGAGAAAAGAAAAACTTACCCAATTGCTTAGAGAGAGAGAGAGAGAGTTGGCTGGAATGGAGTGGGGGGTGAGGGGGAAGAGTGAGGGAGAAGAAAAGGAGTAGGGAGGGAGTAGGGAAAAATGATTAAAGAATTTACACTTAGGCCCCCTCCTCTACACTACACACAAATACTCCCCACTAAGAAATAAGACTCGACAATTCTACACTAGCACAAATGACCCAAATAAAATGCTAGGCAAATTTTTATAACACATAAATTGCACACATAAATATTTAAATAAATAATAATTTAAATAAATAAATAAGCAAATAATTAAATAAAAATCATTTAATTACAAATAAAATAGAGCCTATATTTCGGGTCGTGACATTCTCTCCCCCTTAAAGAAAATTCGACCCGAATTTTAACGAGACTTACCCGAAAGACCAATTTGCTACGGATACGATAGTTCCGCCATTACTCAAATTCCTCAATTGCCCAATCTAACCCACTACAAGGTAACCTTAAATGATGCTTACGATAACACTACCTCATGAATCGAATCGTTCCATCATTATCTTTATTACTAATCAAAATCCGTACTCAAAATCGAAGAATCCAAATTATTTCCATACGTAATTCTCGAGATATCTCAAGCTCGCCTTATTCATAACCTTAACTACACCGCAAAGGTACTTCCATTTGTAAATCGCATACTTAATATTATTCCCCAGAAATTCAAAACATTACCCTCTCGAGCTAAATTAGCTTTTTAATATATGAAGAGCTAAAGAAATTTTCCATCCCCATAATAATTACCAAAGGCTATATCTCTAAGGATTCCCATTATAGTGCTCTCGCTCTAGATAGCACCTTAAACTAGAGGTGTAATATAAACCCAAAATTTTAATACAAATGTTCACTTAAATTTACGCCATAATATCATCGTCATAACGCTCCAATCCTTGAAAGCCAAAAATAATTACGAATACTCAATAATCCGAAAATGATTTAAATTTTATCTTCAAGGGATTTCCTCTAATTCCTTTTCTTGAATTGATAATCCGCGCTTCTATACCCCAAAGGAGTTTAGCAATCCCTAAATCTCCAACAGCTGACCCACATTAGATTTTCGCGTATACATTTATTAACTTAAAGGTACTTAGGCTCAGTAGTACTGCCATCATAATAAACCCATTAGCTAGTCACATTCCTACTGACCCAATACCAAATCATAGTATTCTTTAATATGCCCAAGTATTTATACTCAACTTTCTTCACATAATTGTAGTCCAAAACAAGAAATGCTACCAAGGCAAGATTTAGAACCATAGAACCACTATCTAACCAAAATTTCAAAATGCCTTTAACATAGATCGAGAAATTATTACTCTCCCAAAATGTACTTAGTCCTTTCTAACTTAACACGCTTACCACCATTAATGATCATAACTCCTACAACAAACTCATCATCCATAACAGATCGTACACCTCTCCATACTAATCTATTCCGATGCATTCACGGAGATGTATTAAAAGTGACTAAATTTTCCTCAAAAGATCCTCATTGAATCCTCAACTCCTATAACCCAACCGTTGTCATAAGGACATTGATCTAAATATTAGCACTACAACCTTGTACTATAACAACTCAATTTAACTCAAGGTTCTCCCCAATTACTAGGTACTATTCAGAAATAAATAGAAATTTTCACAAACGATAAATACGCCCAACAATTCACCGAAACTAAATACTCGGATTTCAATTAAGAAAAGATAGGTATAACACTACGCAAAGGAATGGTCTCAAATAATTTTAAGAAATCAGGAATGGAGAATATAACCATCTTCCTACAACAATCAACTAAAGCAAGAGTAACATCAAAATCTTGTAATAGCAACATGGCTAAATTAGCAGGTAAGACATAACCATACTTAAGCACATCATAAGCACATAAGACTTCATCAGATACCCTAAACTCCTCCATAGGAGTAGACACCTACAACACATAGTCGAAGACTCAGAAGAAATAAATGCAACTAATGCATAGAAACACATAAATGCGATGATCCTAAAATGCACGCGCTCGCTCTCACGACGCAAAATAATACCTCCTGAAATTTATCCGTTACCTGGTGAGTGCTGATTGGTCGCAAATACCCTACCCTGAACTTTTAGGGTTTCCCAAAGCATCCCTCTTCTGACCCTGAGGTATTCCAATTCCTGCCCTCGATGACTGAACTCTAAACCTCGGACAATCTTTGACGAAGTGTCCCAACTGACCACACTTTACACATTTTCCTTGCTTCTTCCAACACTTGTCTTCTGAGTGTCCTTTCCTCTGACAGTAGCTGCAGACTTTCCCATTTCGTGTCCCCTTATTAGAACCTCGATTTCCTACTGTTGGTTGCCCTTGAAGTTGCCTTCTGAATCGAGTTTGCACTCCAGAATTACCTCTGTTATCTGAATGTTGCTGTTGTGACTCACTCTGCCCTCCTTGCTTACCCGGGTTAACCCTCTCAGTATTCCCTTTGTGTCCCTAATATCCTGCTCAATCAAGTAGGCTCGATCCACCGCATCCTGATAGGTTGAATTCTTTGGGCTAAAAGTTGAGTCCTAATAGCTGTCTTCAAACCCCCGATCAATCTCATCGCTTTCTGCTGCTCAGTCCGCACAAGGTCGTCACAACCCTAGCTTTCTGCGAACTTAGCCGAGTACTGTGCTACTGATCATGCCTTGCTCCAAGCTGAGGAACTCGATCTCCTTCCGTTTTGATTCACTAGAGAGATAAAATGATCCTGAATTTCCTCACGAACCACTCCCCAGGATATGGTGTCGCATCCCAACTGGTCTTTCAGTGCCTTCCACCAATGTTCCGCAGCCCCCCACGGGCTTATAAGCTGAAAACAGAACCCTATCCTCATCAGTGCAACCAAGATCTCATAGATTTTCTCCATTGATTCTATCCATAGCTCGGCCTTCTTCACATCAGGCTCACCGTCGTACTCACTTGGTTTCACTTCAAGAACTGCTCCAACCCATATCGCGGAGGTGCTCATGTTCCTCTCTCGGCCCTTGGTCATAAATTGCTTTCACGGCCGCTTCAAACCTGTCCTGAAACATTACACGTTTTCTTCCTGTAGACCATTCTGATTCTGAGTCCCCCTGATGCCTTCACCAGCTCTTCTTCTAGCCATCACAAACAAATACCTGCATAAAACATCAACCGTTACTCACTCCGAACACAACTACCCTC
>JAOWBW010002884.1:0-49247 GCA_026119855.1 Campanula takesimana | reverse complement strand
TTGCAGCAGATTTCGGGACAAGGATGATAGAAGAGACTGATAACTGGTAAAGTTTATTACCCTCACAAAATGAGCCAAGTCAGACGGAAGGGATGAGAATATCTGGAAGAACAGGGATTTGAAGAGCTTCTGGGGCAGTGAAAAATCCACTGGAGTGTTTTCAGCAGGTGGATAGAGAGGATTAGAGCTGTATCGGAATCATGGGCATATCATTACAAAAAAAAAATAAAAAAAATGGACATTTATTTTGGAGGGGGGGGGGGGGTAAATCTTAAAATATGAGGGGTCTCGGGAATCAAAATGAGTTTATCGAATATGCCTGCGCTGGCTCAAGATATGGTTTGCGAGTGTACTCAATCGATGCTTCGACCCCCCTCCTGAGTTTCGAGAGACCTCCTCTACACTAAGTTGCTTGATAATATCTACACTAAAACAAGCCACCTTAACCTGCATAATGAAATTGGATTATTTCTTGCGTTGTTATCATTTTCTGTCTGTGGATGGGTAATTTCATCACTGAATATTGAGATAACAAAGGCTGCAAACATTATTTGCATACCTCATTTGCAGTGAAACTGCCAGGATTCGTGAGGCTAGTTATCTGGTGAAGAAAAAAATGTAAATAAAATGGTATGCAAGCAAAAAGGTTAATTGCGAAGACTTGCCAAAATCTAACTTTTTGTACCTGATGTTTGAGTGAGATCATCTAGATGGATGTCAAAAGCAGGCTGCAAAATCAAAAGTAATCAGTACACCTTTATATTGAATACAAACGTTAGTCCAACATAGACAATAATTACCTGAGGAATAACATGATCATGGTTAGCGTCGCGTATGGATGGGACAAGTATTACACGAGCAGCAGAACCCATGTACTCCACATAATCTTGAAGCTGGAAACAATAAGTGAGTACAATGAAACAGACACAATGTAATAATAGTTCTCCGACAACAGATGGTACATATTAAGAAATCATACCCTTCCAAGAATTTCAAGTTGAAATAATTCATCAAAAGTCTTGTTACAGTTCCTTTCTTGATTTCCGGATGTTCAGAATCAATAAATGGCCCTAGCTGTCAGAACCACATCATTTCAAACTGTCACTCAAGAACATAGAAAATGATGCCAAGTAGACACGAGGAGTGGTTGGTTCTTACCAGTACAAGTAGCTGTGGCTGCTTTCTTCGAGCATATGCTAAGAGCTCAGCCAGAGGCTCAAAACAAAAATTTTCAATTGTAGTGTAAGGACCTGCAGCTATAATCTGTTCAAGATCCAAAATGCAGGGGTAAATACACTTTCAAGGTATTGAGATTACAAATCAACAGTAAGTATTTGAAAAACGTAGGAGTATATATTATGTTAAGGTTTGCATTGACATATGGACTCCAACACGTCTTGGTTAACTTCTTTGTTATCTTTGTTCATCTCCCGATCCCTTCTCTAGTTTTTCATTTCACAAGTGTACTCAGCGTCATTTCTCCAGTCCACTTTTTGATGTTTCATTTCACAAGTTTACTTGGTGCCATTTCTCAACAATGTCTCAACAATAATACTTACACAAAAAAAAAAAGGTAATTAAACCAAGCAAGAAATATTTTACGTGTCACTGAAGAAATTATAGACGCAAAATCAGCGCAAATTAGGTGACAGTAGAGAAATGTAGAAAATGCAGGCCAAACCTTTGTAAAAGATAACTAATAGGCATTCTTGTCACATATAAATCATCTTCTATTGAACTTTTGTTTAGTAAGTAGTTTACGATCTTACACACCAACGATAGATCTGAAGGTACATGAGACAGATCAGCTAGCTGAAGCTCCTGATCCACAGCTTGTCTCTTTGCAGGTACAGAGTTCTCGGCAGAAAACTGAGAGTGGGACGTGATCAATGATTTTTGATGCAATCAGACAGTGTCCACTTGGATTATGCCCTTCAACACCAATCACCTGGGGGATGCAATCATATGAGGTTATTATATAAACCCAAGGCTTCTAGACTTAATAGTCAAGATGTATACTTTCTTTCCTTCTTTTCATGTATATACCTGGCCTGGGAAAATGGAAAAACTGGCTCAATCTTTGCAAGTCAAGACGCACGCGTTGTCCACCAGAATGCTCAACACTGGCAAAAGTTAGAAAATTTAACACTCAAATGTAACAGTGAAACAATGACAGAGAATATTATTTAAAAGATATAGATAGTTAACCCTAGCATATTCCATGGCTGATCAAAGAAGTTACGTGTTTACAAATCAAAGTTCTAGCATGTGGCACGTAAGTTTCCCTATGCAGTTCAATCAACTTGACAGAAGTCACTCAAAGGCTAATGAACAGAGGAGCAAAGCACTGTGGTTCAAGATCTCCCTTCCCTTGCTCACCAGCATAGAAAAAAGAAGAAAACTAACAAAGAAGAAGTTCTGAGAAATTTGACCTGCTTTGTAGCATGATTGGCTTCTCCTTCAAACGACCTTCTTCTTCGCAACAAAACCATGCCAACAGCGAAAACGCTTTTCTGAAATTACAGGTTCAGTGAGGTGCATTAGCTTCGGTGATTGAACACATTAACTCAGTTAAATAGAGCAGAAGGAACTATAGAAAAGGCGGCATAGACACGTTCAATTATGCACAAAAAAAGTGAGTAAAAAAGGCCTAATCAGAAAATAAATCTATGAATTCAAACAGCAGAAGTTGAGATGCACTACAGATCAGCATGGTCCAAAAAAGCATGGTTATCAGGAAAATTGAGAGTAAAATTTTGACTTATGATTTTGTCACAGATGAAGATACCACATCCACAAACATACAACCAAGCATGAACATGAAGGGGGTCAAGAAAAATTACCTGTGAAGCAATGGAGGGGTCCATTGGATCCTCATATAAGCCAGAAGAGACAAGGCTTTCCCATGAATTACGATTTATTATCAAGAAAATTGAACTAAATCACCAGGAAACAGAGTTAGAACATCGTTTTTATAATAAGCTATAGCCACGTATTTCCACATAAAGATATGATACCTTGTCCTCAATTCTGTCATACATGAACCTGCAGCCCCGCTCGGGCTGGGAACAGTGGTTTTGAAGAGTACACCTTTTGCTAGGTTTGACCCTCTTTATGATGTCGTCCTCAGAATTGTCAATATCCAGTTCCATTTTCATGTTATCAGCATTAGCAGTGTCATTGAGAGTGGACTGCACCACAAACTTGTCCTTCCGTTGCCCAAAGGGGTGTCACCAGTTCTTTAGGTTCCCAGCAGAATACGTGCCCCCGTTTGTTTTATATGCTGAATCAAATAACTGAAGGTGATCTATGTCAGCTTTGGCTGCTGGAGAGGCAAAAATGATATCCTTCATATCTTCATTCACAACATCCAACTCCCTGCGATAAAAAAATTGTACGACTGATTAAATGTGGTGCAAAAAAGTACAAATAGACTAAATCACATTTAGTAACATGTAAAAAAGTCTTGAACAAGATTGTCAATGCTACAGCCAGCATGACTCCTTTTTTTATACGATCTACCAATTGCAGCTGTGCAATTAGGGATCCTACTTCTACAACCTTATCCAATGTAAAATCGCTATCAGATATAACGGCACACGCATGTAAAATAACAACGTTTGAAAAATCTATGGCTGCATTGCGTACGAAAGAAAATGAACGTCTATTTCATGACTGAGGTCATAAAATCATCTTTTTCATTATTAATAAAAATTGTTCATCCAACTATCATTAGATTCAACTCCATAGACAAATCCGCAGTTCAACATAAGCAAAATAGACCAGATAAAAACAGAAAATAAAAAGTAGAAGAACAAGGGAGGGCATGCTTACATTGTGTCGTTGATGTAAGAATGCAATTTAGGCACCCCGGCCTCTTTCTTGATGATTTCTTCTTTTTGTTCATTTTGTATTTGCTGTCCAAATGCCTCCATATGAGAGTTCGGTACCATCAACTCTAGCCCTCTGCCAGAAACCCAAGATAAAAACATAACCTTCATCAATTAAATTGTTCTTTTCCTTGTGTACTACTACTACTAGTAACCTGCCAAAAAACTACAATTTCCATTCCTTCCTCAATTCTCGAAAAAAAAAACAAGTACTTTCTCCTCCATTAAAAAGGTCAAATTGACTTTTAGAAATTCAATTTAACCACCATTCAAGTAACAAATTGATTTAAAAAATGCCTCTTTTTCCACAAAATTACTCAATACCTTTGCTGCTAAATTACAGTTTAGTAAACTACTTTATTTTGTTTCCCTCTTTTTGTGCCCTACTTTGTAGGGAGGATCAAAAATTACAGTTTTCATCGTCTTCCTCATCCTCGAGGAAAGAAAGTTCGCTCTTCCTTCATCCGGATGAAAAGAGTCACATTTTGACTTCCTAAAAGTCAATTCGGAAACACTGGAATAATGAATTGATATTGACTTGCTAGTTATACAAAAAATTGGAGTGAATCAGTGAATGGAATTACCGGTTGAGTGAGTAGAGATCCCAGCTTGTTACGAGATCGGAAGCACTGAGCTTGTAATTTATACACAGTGTAAGACCTGATAAATCACAAAAGAACATGAATTAGGGTTTGGACTCTTCAGTTTTTTCAGATGAATTTGGGGGAAATGCGTGGGTAAAAATAGAAATAGAAGACTGCCTGCTTACATTTCTTGAGTATTTCTTCTTCGTCGTCAAGGATGAACCCGTTCTTCTTGAATTCTGCTTTGATTTCTTCTTCCATGGCGATTCTAGGGTTCCGGTTCGTCACAGAAGGGAGAAGATTTTGGAGGAGAAGTTCAGGAAAATGGCGGGAATAGCTTCGCTCGCGGGGGGACATACACCTGCCTTATTTGGGATATATACCCTTTGTACCCCTTCCCTTTAACCGGTTTAACAGAAATGCCCTTTAGAAAAAATCAAATGAGTATTTTCCGATTTTTTTTAATTAATCTTCGATAAACTCTTACACTCTGAAGAGCATTAATACATAAATAATCTTAAGATTTTAAAAAAGAAATAACGAATGTACTAATTAGAAGCTGATTTTGATGAGTGATTGTTTACTTTATGCTTACAAAAAAAAGGTTTACAAAATGAATGATACAAAATGTGGTGACGATATTTCATTGACCACATCGATAGTGGACCGGCACACTCCACTTAAAAACACAGACACAGTTATTACACCTCATTTTGTAGTCATCTTTAGTAACTTTATTTTTTTCTCTTTCAAAATAAAGACAAGTCTCACAAACAATATGTGAGATTCAAGGTCCGATTCATTTCCTTGTCTTTACATTTTAAAAATAAAAAATAAAAAGAAAAAAATAATAAGAAACCATTGTTTTCATTTTAGCCTCTAAACTTTATTAATTTATAAAATAGACCCTTAAATTACAGAAAACAATTACTCCTCCTTAGCAAAATAAGCATCAATTTTTATTTTATTTTTTGGCAAAACTGTGTGAAACGGTCTCACGTTTAAGACGAGTTTCGTTGAGAGAGCAAATGGTTTTGCCCCTATAGGTAGGGTGGGAAAAACCAATTTCCTCTTTTATCAAGACCCGTCTCATACATGAGACGCTCTCACAAGAGACTTTCTCTTCTTTTTTTTGGTGTCCCATTGATAAGTTTTACCTTTTAAAATGTTCAATTTTTGTTTATTCACCTACTCCACTTGTCTTACTCTTTTTTTTTTTGAACAGCTGAACTATATCATTCATTTCAAGGCAATTGCCATCGTTTACAAATTCCTATGGAATCTATTACAGTCTTATCTAAAGCCCTGCCGATCTATAGCACTGTCTATTACAAGTTCTTATGGAGTTTCACCATCGTCGAAACTTATTACAACGAATGATATTGCTTTTAAAAGTTAATGTTTCGTTCATAATATTTTTAAATATATACTCCATCCGTTTCAAAATACATGACGTTTTAGGAGTTAAATTTTGTTTCAAAATACTTGACGTTTTACTAATTCGAAGACATTTTTGCTCTTGTACACCAAAAGTACCCTCATTCATTAATTGCAACTATTTCTTGTTTAAACATTTAATTACATAGGTAATTGGTTCTGTTAGGGGTAGACAAGTCTTTTGTATATGTATTACTTGCATTTCTTAATATGTGTGAAAAACTCTAAAACGACGTGTATTTTAAAACATATGGATGGAGTATATATTTTCCCTTTAATTGATATTAATTCATATGTGCACAATTAAAATACTACTAACTGTTTGGTTTGGGAAGGAAGGAGAGGGTAAACGATTCTATTTTGAGATTTAATTTCAATGCTGTCCATGGACAGCACATGGTGGCTCCACCCTTGATGTCAACTACTTGATTATTCTTTTTCTTCTTGCTTTCAGCCATAATGACTTGGAAAACTAGGTACAAAACATGTGGCTATATTTAATTCATGCATCCAAAACTGCAATCATAACTATACTACCTGATTATTGATAAATTTGGCTTTCAAGACACTTGAATGTTGCAAGCTTTGTATTCACAAATCATTCAAGATTTTTGCAAAACTCATCATATATACTACAAAAACAACAATTCTTTAAAAAAAAAAAAAAAAACATTCACAAATCAACTGCGACATTGGATAAAATTATCGTAGTATATATGTGTGTGTGGTGTATGTATATTATATTATATATATATATATATAGGTAGGTGCTCAAATGATAATCTAAATATCGTGAGAACTTGGATACATTAGGTAAGAACCTAATGTATCCAATGTATCCAAGTGAACCATTTGATACATTAGTTTTTTTACCTAATGTATCAAAGTAATGTATCCAATGTATCCAAGTTCTCACGGTTCTCACGATATTTAGGTTCTCACATGAACACGACTCTATATATATATATAGATAGATAGATAGATAGATACTGTAAATATTCGATACAGAGATTTTACAGTAACAGCAAAGCTAGGAATTACCATGTAGAGGGAAAAAAGAGAAGCTGAGAATTAAGTAAGAACTATAGACTTGTGATTATTCTGGTGTCGTTGGGTGCTGCTAACCGAGTCCTTAACAGCTAGTCCTTGTGCACCAACACAGAAATACTGGTTCATCAGTTTCATATTCAAAGAGTTCTGTCTCTGGTGATTCATTCTTGATTTTTCGACTCTAAATAAAGGACCTGATCTCGTATGTGGCTCTATATCTTTCCCTGTGCTCCTCCGTCCCTTTTGTTTTTCAGATGAACTTGGAGAAGGCCATGATGATTCTGATAAAGGACTCGAAGGTGAGTCAAGACCACCTTGAAAAACACCCTGCATTAGCCCGTTAGAAAACTTCTTCTTGGTTGATGGACTCGGGGGTAAATCAGTCTTTGACGCGAAAATCCGTTTGTTATTCATGAGGGAGGATGATTTTGAAAATTTCTGCCTGAGTGGGACCGGGCTGTATTGGTAGCCTCTACTTACACTGTAAGTTTCTGACGAGTTGTCATTGTTATTGTCAGTGGTACTCTCGGTGTCATCGTCATCTTTCCTCTTCGCCCATCTTAGGAGAAACTTTAATCGTCTAGCAGCAGAGTTGATGGAGCTCGATTTCTTACTACCACCTGATGTTGACTGAGTTGACCGGGCGGGTGAGTTGCGCCGACTCAGCTCGCCTGAACAAGTTTCATAGTTGTAACTAGCATTAGACTCATTGTCATTCTCGACACCCATGTAGAAGATTATTTCTGCATCGGGGACTCTAAAAGAAGTCCCCGGGCTGCAACCAATAGCGTGCGTCTTCAGATGGGAAGCGAGGGCGGTTCTAGTCATATAATCTTGGTAGTTCGATATTCCTCCGGCCGATATCAACCGTTTGATCAAGATCTCCGAAGATGCAGATCGTGGCCGTTGTTTGAGAAGATCGAGCGGGGTCATTCGATCAACGTCCCGGATGTTTAAGTTGATTAAAGGGACGGACATCAGGAGTTCAACCAAGTCAGAATGAATGTTCTATAACAGCCATGTGAAGAGCAGTTCGGCCATCGTTGTTCTTGATATTGATGATGTCTTCCATATTTACGATTTTGCCACTGACGAGCTGCTTCATGAGCTCTATCTGCCTGTCAACTCGCCGAAAACCTGGGGTTCGGAAACCGGCCACTGCCATGTGGAGAAAAGTGTCCCCGTAGTTGTTTGTTGCAGAGATGGATGAAGGAGATGCAGAAATTAAAAGCTCTAAGACGGACAAGTATCCTCTGTAAGCGGCAACGTGTAAGGCAGTGTTGCTTGATTGTCTATGGAGTCGATAATACTAAAAGACTCGAGTAGAAATTTTACTACCTGAAAGAACAAAAAGATTATCACAAACAATCCCAGCTAAGAGTTTCCATGATGTCAATGATCTCATGAACATTTTCCAACGGAGAAAGAACAAGAAACAAGAAAAAAGGAAGAACACAATATAATTTTCAAGAAACCTATTCGAACACTGCATATCGTCAGAAGCTCAGATGATCAGAGAGGACCAACACTCTCCCTTTCAACTTCTATTCAGTTCCATCAGAGCATGGAAGAAATCAAACCTAAGACCTCACAATGCCCAAGTCAACTTAAGGTAAGAACGTTTCTCTAGCAAATTCTTTGCATATAAATCCCAAAGGCAACAATGAGAAAACTTAGTACCTAAACTCATCTTTACAACGCAGAAAAAGGTGAAACAAACCCTTTTAAAGTGAAAATTCAACATTAAAAGACCAAAAAAAAAAAAAATGTTACTCCCAGTCCCACCATCCCAAAACCAATATCAATTTTTGTTTGTGATCAAGAACAAAAGTGGACATATGTAGGGACGGAGATAGCACAACTCGTAAGATTGTCCAAATTATGTTTTTGTTATCCTCGTAACGTGCTTCTGACAAGCTTGATCAACCTCTGACCTTACAGCATTTGTAAATTTACTATTTTTCGGAGTCAATCAAATTCGACGTCATTTAAAGAGAGGCTTAAGGTCACCCCCGGCATGTAGTCATGAACTACGCCACGGGTTGAGGTTTACCGCTTCGAGAGAGTCAAGGTCGGATGGAGCTTGAAACATTCTAGGACGGGCCTCGACGGGTTTGGGGTTATGGACTTTGTGCGGCTAGATTGTGAGCAATTCATAGGAATATGTGCATGTAGTGTGAGGTCAAGCCAAGTGACAAAATATTTTTTAATTTTTTTTTCTTTTTTTTTTAAAAAAAGAAAAGAAATGCAAATAAGCACGTAATTTACGTGTGTGTACGTGTGCGTGTATACGCACGCGTACGCACACACACGCATACACGCACGCGTACGTATGCACGTACGCTAGTGTACAAACATCAACACAGAGACCAAGTTATGGGCATCAAAACACGTGTTGAACCTAGCTCATGTATGTTATACATTTCGCTAATTCAACACGCTATAACCTATCTCTTTTATAATTTCCTCTTATTATTCATTTATAATCCACTTTTATTCCCCCTACTCTCCCCAAACAACAAACATCCCACCTCCCTGCAACCTACTCTTTCTTCCCTTACTTCTGCTCTCGCACTTATTTAGCTTCCTTTCCTATCTCCCTTTCCCGCTTACTACTTCTTCCCCTATTACTTCTTTCCTCTACTTATTCACTTCTATTCAACAAATTCAACACAAGCAACAACCATCAATCCATTTATAAAATAACCAATTCTCAAACTGTTAAGCGCTTCCCTAACTACCTATTTTCTTTCCTCCCTTCCTGCTCCTACCGAATCACCCGTGTGACCGATAAAATAAACAGAAATAAAATTTGTTCATGTGCAGGCCCGGTGCCCACACACTCTAATTAAAGCAAGTCTACTAGTGTACTCCCTCCGTTTCATGTGACTTGAGACCAATAGTAAATTGATTGGTGTTGTGAGTGTAAAAGTAAAGTAGAAGAGAGAATGAGTGGGAAGAATAGTAAAAATTCTTTACCATTTTGGGCAGTCTCAAGTGATGTGGAACGGACGAAAAAGGAAATAAGTCCCAAGTGACATGAAACGGAGGGAGTACAGTGTAACAAAGGCAAAATTGTAACAAACTAAGGATTCATTGCAGCTACAAGAACATTAAACTTCAATAATAACAAGAATGTTATCAAGAAATACCTCGATTTGCCCTCTACCCGAGGCCGAATGCAGCAGCGTAGACCCCTGAACATCTCTATACATCAAAACATCCGAACAATTTCCAAGTAGCTCCTTCAATATTTCCACATTCCCACCTCTAGCAGCAGCATGAACAGCCCTATTCTTCACCTCCCACTGAAAAAGCGAACCACTTTCATCCCCATTCTCATTACCCCTCGAAGAAAGAGCGAAATCGAGCAATATCCTGAACACCTCACAGTTCTTGCTCCTCGCAGCGGCGTAAAACAAATCAGTCACACCATATTCTCCTTCCCCAAAACAAGAAAAGGGTCTCTTTGTAATAAGTGTTTGACAAAATTAAGGTCACCAGCAGATGCAGCTGTGTAAAGAAGCCAGCCGCCATAGCCAGCTCTGATTAAGGAATTGGTGCCGTTGTGGATTCGCACTCGAGGAGGAGTTTCTGGGCGACGTGGGATCGGGATTTGGCGACGCCGTGGAATTGTTCGCCGCCGTCGTCGTCCCAGACGGTTTCCAGGCGGCGGATACGGCGGAGGGAGGTTAGTTTGATGAGAAGATTGGTGTCTAAGTGGAGGAGTTCTCTGACTAAGTCGTAGTGGCCATTTGCGGCGGCGAAATCTATAGGGGAGGCGAACCACCATTGTCGCCGGTGCTTTCCCACCGTAATGGGAAATTCGGTGGAGGCGGCATCACTAAATTTGACAAGATTTGGAGAAATTGTGGATGGAATTTGATAAATATTTATAATAATAATATAAAAATGGATTTGATGATTAGAACAGAGATATGATTTAAACCCTTAAAGTTAAAAATGAAAAGGCTCAAAAGATTTGATCTTTTTGGTGGAAAAGTTTAAAAGGGGGCTTAAAAGTTGTTCAAACACAAAAAACTCAGAAAACCCAAATCTCAGATAAGCACATACACAAGATTAATCCAAGAAAATGAATAGATTTCTCTCTCTCTCTCTCTCTCTCACTCACACACACTGAGATAGAAGCCCAAAAGATGGCTATAAACAGTTGTACCACACAGTACAACACACAGATAAAGATACCCAAAAGGGGACAAGAAACCATTTGATATATGCACACACAGACAAAATTTGATCAAGAAATAGGGATTTGAGAAGAACCCAGAAGAGGAATTGGGAAGAACAAGTGGGAATTAACAGAAAATGGAGGGAGAAGATAAAATAGTTAATTTCTATGGCAGGTGGAAAATGAATATCTATCCATCACTTGTGTGTAGATGTTGTTCTAAACAAAATGAAAGAGGCCACATGTTTTTGCAGATTTTTTTTTCTTTTTTTCTGTAAATTGATTGGTGATAAGAATATTATGGCAGAGAAAATTATTATTATTATTTTCGTAATTGGCAGAGACGAATTATTAGAAATAGAGAAAAGGGAGAGATTATGAATTTACATAATTGAGATTTGAGATTCCCATTGAGGTCGGTGATGATGACGATGATAAGCCTCCGTGTGAGAGAGAAAAGAGTGTACGACTTCGTCAAGTATTTGAGTATGCCTGCTTCAAAAGGGATCCTGAACGGCTACATCCGGGTCCACCTAATGGTGGAGATTAGAACCGCTTTATTTTTTTTGTTCGATGGATGAGATGTGTCCGAACTCAATAGGACCCATAAAAAATTGAAATCATTTTAGCCGCACAGATGATGATATCTCTACTACTTTCTCTTATTTACTTTTTCACACTCACAACATTTATTTTTTCTTAATCTTCGTGTAAAGCCAAACTAAGAACCCTAATCCCGGACGGAGGGAGTATCATTATGTGTCTTTTTCAGTGTTAATTAAAAAGTGTACTCCCTCCGTCCCATTTCAAATTGCAAATACTAGGTTGGCACGGGGATTAAGGGAAAAAGTGAAAAAGGTGATGTGTTGTGAGTGTTGATAATTGAGTGGGAGAAAGAAAGTGGGGTAGAGAATAGTTAGTGGGTTAGTGGATGTGAGTGTGCAAGTGGGTTAAAACTTGCCATTTTTGGATTTTGCAATTTTAGTTGGGACACACTTTTTGGCAACTTTTGCAATTTGAAATGGGACGGAGGGAGTATGCTCTTATATTAAACTTATAAACATTCAATCGGCACTTATAAACATTTAAACAAGCACTTTTAATGATAATGTTAAGAATGTCTATCCAAGTATTACAAATTGCCTCCTCTAGTTATGAAAAATGCCTCTTACATTGTCAACATATGCTTGGTGAGTTTTTTACAAGTTCAAAAAACAAGTGTCTTCTCTAGTGTTAAAAAGTGTCTGATGTAGTACTCCCTCCGTCCCTGACTAAGGTTCTTAGTTTGACATTACACGAAGATTAAGAAAAAATAAATGTTGTGAGTATAAAAAGTAAAGTATGAGAAAGTAAGAGAGCGAAAGGGGTAGAAAGTTTTTGTTGTGAGAATGACAAGTGGGTCTCATTGTCCATTTTAAGTAATAAAGCAACTAAGAATTTAGTCTATGACAAATCAAAAAAGGAAATTAAGAACATTAGTCTGGGACCAATGGAGTAATATAAAATGCCTTCTAGAGTGTTGAAAAGTGTCTGTTGTGTTTTTATAAGTTCCAATTATTTTCAAAAATGTCACCGCACTTTGTAATAACGTTCCGCTCATTTACAAAAAGCCACTCCGCATACAAAAAACACGTTTTACACTAAAGCACAATAACATTGACAAAAATATCAAGATGAGAGGTATTAGCTACAAATTGAATTTTGAAAAAAATTACTACTCCCTTTGTCCCAGTTTAAGGTTTTTACTTTCTTTTTTGATATGTCTCAGTTTAAGGTTCTTAGTTACTTTATTCCTTAAATAGCAAAAGATGAATAGTGTTTTGGACAATCTTATCTTCATAAAGTTCATATATTACAAAAAACAATCACTAGCCTATCTACTTTTCACCCACTTGCTTTATGAATAGACAATTATATCATCCACCAACTACTATTTTTTACTCAAGTTTGTCTTGATTCTTTAATAAGCATGCAAAGTCAAACTAAAAACCTTAAACCGGGTCGGAGGGAGTAGTAGACAATAATTGTAATAACCCGAAATTACCCTTTTTACCTTATTATTTTAAAGCTCTTAATTATTATTTGGGCCGAACTTTTAATAAAATTAGTTTATTTATTGGGTCAAATAGAAAGCCCAATTCTTTAAGTAAGAGGATTAGGAGTCCTTTTAAATTAGGGATTTGGGAAACCCTATTAACATAAATACTCTCTCCTAAACCCCTAGCAATATTTTAGTATACCGCAAAGAAGAAAGAACGGGAAGAAGGAAGGGGCGGCGCAAGAGGAGTCGCAGATTGAGCAAGGAAGAGAGAAACGCAGGAGAAGAAGAAGAGAGAGAGAGGAGGATCATTCTTTAAGGTATTCTCGAATCAATGTCTTCTTCCCCATCTTTGATAATATTAGTCAATTGAAATCATCATCCCTAACCCTAGAGTATGAACTAGGGTTTAGTAGTGTCAAGAAGGAAGGAGATGGGTTTGTGAAAGCATAGAAGCGTGTGTGTTTTTAACTGTGTGTGCGTGTATGTGATTGCAGTGTGTGTGCGTGCACTGTGTGTGTGCGTTAGTGTGTGTGCGTGTTATTGTGTGTGTATTCTGTGTGTGCAGTGAGTGTGTGTGGGTGTATCTGTATGGGGGTGTATTCAGTATGTGTGGGTGTATCAGAATGGTGGGTGCATCAGTGTGTGGGTGTATCAGAATGGGTGGGTGTGTCTGTAGGTAGGTGTACTCAGTATGTGTGTGCAGAAAGTGTGTAATCAGTGTGTGAAATTCTTAAAGTGAAATTTTGAGTTGGGAATTGATTAATAAAAACCCTAGGGGTGTTTTAGAAATTCATAAGGATATAGGTTAACCATGAAAGAGGTTAAAGATGTCAAATTCATAAGGTTAACCAAGTAAAAAAAAAAGAAGTAATTTGGGACGGAAGTAAAATAGTGTTTACTTGTGTCTAAGTTAGGCTTTTGCATGATTGTAGATTTGTGCAAAGCGAGTAATCAAGCTAGTGATCGCAAAGCTAAGGTAAGGGATTACGCTCTTAGTAGTATTTGATTTCAATCATTTGTGTAGGATTCCCAATCTCTGTTTTGTTAAAGTAAACTATCTATGTGGCTAGATAGTATTTTAAAACTATTCTGTTCTGCGAATGTTACCGTCCTTTGTTATCCACCCTATTGATATTGTTGTTGTTCAATTGGGTTATCATGTGTATGATTCGTATTGTGACTTGGTGTCTAAAGTGAGATGTACACCTTTTCAAAAGTAATCAAGTAAGTTTGTAAAGTTAAGCTTTGTTTTATAAAGCTTTTTAAAGTGAAGTTTTGTAATAAGTAAAGTGATTACAGTTATCCATAATCCCGAAACGGATAAGTGGACCCCTACAGTTATCCATAATCCCGAAACGGATAAGTGGACCCCTTACAGTTATCCATAGTTCCAAGTTGAACATGTGGACCCCTTTGCGTTGCTTGATGAAGTAGCGTAGGTTATCATGATATACCGATTTTGGGTGCGGTCAGTAAAAACCCGAGCCCTGGGTACAGCGCGTGCTTAATCCCTAAATGAAGTAAAGTAAAGTAAAGAAAAGTAAGTTTTGTGAAAATGTTGTGTTTTAGAAACTGTCTCTGAAGCCACGTGTTTTCAAGAAATGAATTGTTTTTCATCAAGTTAAATGTTTTCAAACTGAGAGTTTGTTTGATCATTGAGTTATCCTTTCATTGTGAATTCTTGTTATCGTTCTTTTCGGTTATCTCCTCTTAGTACCCGAGGGGATTCCGTATGAACTTGCTGGGCATTGTTCGCTCATTCCTTTCATCCTCATTTTTTCCAGGTTATAAGTAAGGATACTAAAGGTCACAAGGAATCGTTGGCGTAGAAGCTACTTTCGATTAAAGTTAGTTAGTAGTTACATGTTTCCGTTAAGTTCAGTTAAGTTGAACGTTATCTTTCCGTTGGTTACCATTCTGAGCTAGTGACTTGTACTAGCCGTTATGGGTTTGATTGTTAGTTAAAGTTTGAATTGTGGTTATTTGTAGCCGTTGGGCATTCTGATTTAAGGATTTATCCAAGTTAAAGATTATTTAATAGTTGTGGGAAGTTGGGGTGTTACAGTTGGTATCAGAGCCCCGGTTTAAGATTAGTTGGGAGACTCAGACTTAGAAGTTAAGACTATTGGGAAAAGTAGTACTTAATGATGTTGGGCTTTAGAACTCTGATAAGAACAAAGTATTTTTGAGAAGCACTAATGGAGGAAACCTGCTATTAGGGAAACTTTCCATTTTGGGAAACTTTCTAAGTTTGGAAACTTTCCTTTGTAGAAACTTACTATTTTAGGAAAGAACCTAAGACAAGATTTCCTCGAGGAATATAGAGGAATATGAAGGATTATAAGTGAACACTTTGGGAATGAAACTTGAAGGATTACACTAGAATGTTATTACTTTAAGTTGCTTATGCAAATAATGGTTATGGTCATATACCTTTGGGTTATATGGTACTGATAATAGTTATGTCCAAATTGTAAGTTATGGACGGACTTAGAAGAAACTCGAAAATGAACTTGAAGTATAGAACGATTAAGTAAAGAGTGATCCAGTGGTATGCACTCAAAATCCTGAAGCTGAAAGGAGAATTAAAAGCTGAAAAGGCCAAGGTGAGTCTTGCATGGGAAAATGGATGCGAGATAGGAAGGCTTGGTTAGATGTTAGCAAAGAGTTAGAAGAAGTAAAAGAGACTACGAGTCAGAATGAGAGGTACTACCCGGAGGTCAGAGAAGAGGCCTATCACTAGTATTATGAACTGAAAGAGCTCAAGGAAGAAAATGCTAGAGAGCTTAACCGGACCACACTCATAGGTAACGAAATACCAAATGAGGAATAATTGGTAGCTGATAATGAAATCAATGAAGTAGATATCAACCTTAAAGGCAACGAAGCCAATCCAATTGAAATTGATGATGATAAACCACCAATGGTACCGGTTCGTAGGCCCAGAGGTTCTAAGGGAGTTCCAAGGGTGCCAAGTGGAAGGCCTAGGGGAAAGCCTAGGAAGGTGTTCCATGATTGAAAAGCGGGACATAGAGTTTATTCTTATTTATAGTATTGATAGTCAGTTCTAGTTTAGAGAAAAATACTAGAATTTTGTTTTGTTAACTTTTATTCCAAGAAGATCCTCGTAGTAAAAGTTATGATTCATTTAAGCAAATAGCTTTGTTAATTGTCTTGTTCTTAAGTTTTATGACGGGTGAGCTATTTAGAACAAAGAAGTACTGGTCAAGTGAAAGGACCATGAGTATTAATTGGCTTATTGAAACGGCCAAAGTGAAATTAGTTTTGGTCTAGTGAAATGATCGAAACAAGAATAAAGTGACCTATTGAAACGGTCAAGTGCAAAAGTAAATGGCTTATTGAAACGGCCAAGTGTGAATGAAAGTAGGTCTAGTGAATCGGCCTGATAGTAAGTAAAGTCTAGTGAAATGTCTTCGCTAAGTAGAGTTGGTCTATTGAAACGACCAGAGATTTAGTAAACCGATCGTTTGTAAAATTTACGTCCTTTGGGGATGGCCTATTTATGTGAAAATATTAAGCATAGTAGCAATGCTTGTGTTGGCATGAGCAATAGTGTTAAATGTGAGAGTTAACCTAGAATAGGTAAGATTGGTCTATTGAAATGACCGATGAAGATAGTAACGATCTAATGAAACGACCAATAAGTCTAGTAAAGTTGACTAATGAAGATAGTGACGGTTGATTGAAGTGACCAGTGGTCTAGTGAATGACCTATAAATTGAATGTTAGTCTGTTGAGACGATCTATAGTATGAGAGTGCGTGAAAACGCTTCGTATTCATGATACTAATGATAGTATCATATTATCCGACAAGTGTTCGAAACGCCAGAGTGTCTGAGTTTATGATGCTAACTCAAGGATGTACGAAGGTGGACGACTATGTTGCTAGATTCACCGATTTGTTAGAATTTGCCCATTGATCTTCGATGATGAAGAGCAGGAAGCCCGAAAGTTTGAATATGGTTTGAACGACCGAATCAGATACAGAATTACTCCGTTAATGCTATCAACCTATGATCAAGCGTTGGATAGGGCAAGGATAGTGGAGGAAGAAGCAGATAGTTATCGCAGTAAGCGAGAAGATAAGAAAAAAAAAATCAACTGAAAAGGAGTCGACTGGGTCTAAGGGAAGTTAGAACCGCGATGGGAATAGCAATAAGCGGAAGGCTACTGAGGATCGTGAAAAGGACAGTACTGCTAGTAAGTACCCGAGTAAAGGCTATGGAAACCTTAAAGATGGAAAGAAGAGTGACGCTAAAGGGCAAGGTTCTGATGAGAAATGCCAAGTCTGTGACGGAAGACACAAGACTGTTGAATGTTGCACATTCTATGATAAGTGCTTGCTTAGCTAAGAAAAGGAATTTGATTTCTGAGGTGTTAGAGAGTTATTTGGTAGTAGATACCTTAGCTATAGATTTGATCCCTAATACGACGGTATATAGAAATTGTCCCTTGGTATTGGGCGGAAAAGAATCTGAGGTTGATCTCATTAGCTTCGAGATTAAAGAATTTGATGTAGTCTTAGAAATGGACTGGTTGGCTGCGTATCATGCCAAAGTAGACTGCTTTAGAAAAGAAGTGAATTGTGAATTACCCTCTGGAGAAGGATTCTGTTTTCAAGGGTCGAAACCAAGAGTCCGAACGGGCCTGATTTCTGTAATGAAGGCTCGTAAATTGTTAAGGAAAGGTTGTGAGGGATTTCTTGCGTATGTGGGTGAGTCAAATAAGAAAGAAGTGACCATCGAATCCCTCTCCATAGTAAAAGATTTCAAGGATGTTTTCCCCTGAGGATTTGCCAGGAATACCGCCGGAGCGAGAAGTGGAGTTTTCGATAGATCTAGCACCGGAGACTGCACCGATCTCGAGAGCACTATATAGGATGGCTCCGCTGGAACTTAAAGAGTTAAAGGAGCAGTTACAAGAACTTTTGGACAAGGGTCTGATTAGACCGAGTGCGTCACCGTGGGGTGCGCCGGTATTATTTGTAAAGAAGAAGGATGGGTCGATGAGGTTATGCATTGACTATCGGGAGTTAAAACGTGTGACAATTAAGAATAAGTATCCTTTGACAAGGATCGATGATTTGTTTGACCAACTCCAAGGTGCATGCTATTTCTCTAAGATTGATCTGCGTTCTGGTTACCATCAATTAAGAGTGAAAAAGGAAGATGTGGCAAAGACGGCTTTTAGGATAAGGTATGGACACTACGAGTTCCTAGTAATGCCGTTTGGGCTGACCAATGCGCCTGCTGTGTTCATGGAGCTTATAGAGTGTTTCAAGAATATTTGGACAAGTGTGTAATAGTATTCATCGATGACATCTTGGTGTATTCGAAGTCAAAAGAGGAGCATGAAGAGCATTTGAAATTAGTATTACAGATTTTGAGGGAGCAAAAGTTGTATGCCAAGTTTAAGAAGTGTGACTTCTGGCTTGAGGAAGTGGCGTTCTTGGGGCATGTGGTGTCTAAGAATGGGATAGCAGTTAACCCTGCGAAAATCGAGGCTATAGTAAATTGGGAGAGACCAGCTTCTGTTAGCGAAATAAGGAGTTTCTTGGGTTTAGCGGGTTATTACTGAAGGTTCGTGGAAGGATTTTCGAAGTTACCGCTACCATTGACTAAGTTAACCACAAAAGGGACAAAGTTTGTATGGTCGGACGAATGCAAGAAGAACTTTCAAGAATTAAAAAGGCGATTGGTGTCTGCGCCTATTCTTACTGTACCAACAAACAAGGATGGTTTTGTAATTTATAGTGATGCTTCATTGAAAGGTTTGGGTTGTGTGTTGGTGCAGAATGACAAGGTGATAGCTTATGCGTCTAGGCAACTCAAGAACCATGAGAAGAACTATCCTACCCATGATTTGGAGTTAGCGGCCGTGGTGTTTGCATTGAAGATTTGGAGACATTATTTGTATGGAGTGCCATGCGAGATTTATATCGACCATAAGAGTCTTAAGTATATTTCACTCAGAAAGAGTTGAATATGAGGCAGAGAAGATGGATTGAATTACTTAAGGATTATGATTGCAAGATTCTGTATCATCCTGGAAAAGCCAATAAAGTGGCAGATGCGTTAAGTAGAAAGAACCATGGATCGTTAGCGGCTATGTTTTCTAAAGGGGCAAGTAAATTGGGAAATAGTGAAATGGTGAAACTGGAAGTTAGAGTTAAAGGTTATTTGGCTCAGATGAGTGTCCAACCAACATTGTTAGTGAGAATCAAGGAAGCTCAGAATGTGGATGAGGAATTAGCAGTAATCCACAAGACTATAAGTAAAAAGGGCATGGTAGATTTCGGTGTGAGTGATGGCGGTATTATGAGGTATCAATCGAGGATTTGGGTGCCTAATGATGAAAGTATAAAAGGGAAATTCTTGAGGAAGCTCACTGTTCAAGGTTTTCGATTCATCCTGGGAGTACTAAGATGTACAGAGATTTAAAGGAATCATTCTGGTGGAATAATATGAAAAGTGAGGTAGCATAATTCGTGTCCAAGTGTTTAGTATGTCAGCAAGTGAAAAGTGAACACCAGAAACCCGCGGGATTACTGCAATCGTTACCTATTCCAGAGTGGAAGTGGGAACACATCACTATGGATTTGGTGATTGGACTTCCTAGGAAAGTGAAGGGTCATAATGCAATTTGGGTTATACTGGATAGGCTCACTAAATCGGCTCACTTTCTAGCAATCAAGGTGACTGATTCGTGGGACCAGTTAGCTAAGTTGTACGTGGATGAGATCGTGAGGTTACATGGGGTACCGGTCTCTATAGTGTCTGACCGAGATGCGAGATTCACATCAAATTTCTGGAAGAGTTTACAGAAAGCGTTGGGGACGGAATTAACTATAAGTACAGCGTTCCATCCTTAGACAGACGGACAGTCAGAAAGGACGATTCAGACTCTCGAAGACCTATTGAGAGCAACGTCGTTGGACTGGCAAGGAGCGTGGGATGATCATCTACCACTAGTGGAATTTGCCTACAACAACAGTTACCACTCTAGTATTGGAATGGCGCCGTATGAAGCTCTGTACAGGCGAAAATGTAGATCACCTGCGTGTGGAGCGAAGTAGGTGAGAGGAAGTTAACTGGACCTGAGATTGTTCAAGTAACGGCGGATAAAGTTCAACAGATTCGCAAGTGGTTATTAACTGCGCAGAGTAGACAGAAATCGTATTCGGATAATCGAAGACGCGATCTAGAGTTTCAAATAGGGGATCATGTATTCTTGAAGATCTCACCGACAAAAGGAGTCATGCGATTTGGGATTCGTGGAAAGTTAAGTCCTAGATATGTGGGACCGTTTGAAATTCTGGAGCGAATAGGAGCGGTAGCCTATAGGTTGGCTTTGCCTCCTGTGCTGTCTGGTGTGCACAACGTGTTTCACGTGTCGATGTTGAGGAAGTACGTAGCTGACCCGAGCCACGTCATCGAATACAAACAGTTACGTTTTCGTGAAGATTTGAGTTATGATGAGAAGCCAGTGAAGATTGCAGACCGAAAGAATCAAGTGTTACGGAAGCGAGTGATTCCGTATGTCAAAGTACAGTGGAGCAACCACACAGAAAGAGAAGCCACGTGGGAGCTCGAAAGTGAAATGCGTGATATGTATCCCGCTTTGTTTGATGTTTAAGGTACGTTTAGTTTGGAGGACCAAACTCTTTTAAGGGGGTAAGAATGTAATAACCTGAAATTACCCTTTTTACCTTATTATTTTAAAGCTCTTAATTATTATTTGGGCCGAACTTTTAATAAAATTAGTTTATTTATTGGGTCAAATAGAAAGCCCAATTCTTTAAGTAAGAGGATTAGGAGTCCTTTTAAATTAGGGATTTGGGAAACCCTATTAACATAAATACTCTCTCCTAAACCCCTAGCAATATTTTAGTATACCGCAAAGAAGAAAGAACGGGAAGAAGGAAGGGGCGGCGCAAGAGGAGTCGCAGATTGAGCAAGGAAGAGAGAAACGCAGGAGAAGAAGAAGAGAGAGAGAGGAGGATCATTCTTTAAGGTATTCTCGAATCAATGTCTTCTTCCCCATCTTTGATAATATTAGTCAATTGAAATCATCATCCCTAACCCTAGAGTATGAACTAGGGTTTAGTAGTGTCAAGAAGGAAGGAGATGGGTTTGTGAAAGCATAGAAGTGTGTGTGTTTTTAACTGTGTGTGCGTGTATGTGATTGCAGTGTGTGTGCGTGCACTGTGTGTATGCGTTAGTGTGTGTGCGTGTTATTGTGTGTGTATTCTGTGTGTGCAGTGAGTGTGTGTGGGTGTATCTGTATGGGGGGTGTATTCAGTATGTGTGGGTGTATCAGAATGGTGGGTGCATCAGTGTGTGGGTGTATCAGAATGGGTGGGTGGGTCTGTAGGTAGGTGTACTCAGTATGTGTGTGCAGAAAGTGTGTAATCAGTGTGTGAAATTCTTAAAGTGAAATTTTGAGTTGGGAATTGATTAATAAAAACCCTAGGGGTGTTTTAGAAATTCATAAGGATATAGGTTAACCATGAAAGAGGTTAAAGATGTCAAATTCATAGGGTTAACCAAGTAAAAAAAAAAAGAAGTAATTTGGGACGGAAGTAAAATAGTGTTTACTTGTGTCTAAGTTAGGCTTTTGCATGATTGTAGATTTGTGCAAGCGGAGTAATCAAGCTAGTGATCGCAAAGCTAAGGTAAGGGATTACGCTCTTAGTAGTATTTGATTTCAATCATTTGTGTAGGATTCCCAATCTCTGTTTTGTTAAAGTAAACTATCTATTTGGCTAGATAGTATTTTAAAAACTATTCCGTTCTGCGAATGTTACCGTCCTTTGTTATCCACCCTATTGATATTGTTGTTGTTCAATTGGGTTATCATGTGTATGATTCGTATTGTGACTTGGTGTCTAAAGTGAGATGTACACCTTTTCAAAAGTAATCAAGTAAAGTTTGTAAAGTTAAGCTTTGTTTTATAAAGCTTTTTAAAGTGAAGTTTTGTAATAAGTAAAGTGATTACAGTTATCCATAATCCCGAAACGGATAAGTGGACCCCTACAGTTATCCATAATCCCGAAACGGATAAGTGGACCCCTTACAGTTATCCATAGTTCCAAGTTGAACATGTGGACCCCTTTGCGTTGCTTGATGAAGTAGCGTAGGTTATCATGATATACCGATTTTGGGTGCGGTCAGTAAAAACCCGAGCCCTGGGTACAGCGCGTGCTTAATCCCTAAATGAAGTAAAGTAAAGTAAAGAAAAGTAAAGTTTTGTGAAAATGTTGTGTTTTAGAAACTGTCTCTGAAGCCACGTGTTTTCAAGAAATGAATTGTTTTTCATCAAGTTAAATGTTTTCAAACTGAGAGTTTGTTTGATCATTGAGTTATCCTTTCATTGTGAATTCTTGTTATCGTTCTTTTCGGTTATCTCCTCTTAGTACCCGAGGGGATTCCGTATGAACTTGCTGGGCATTGTTCGCTCATTCCTTTCATCCTCATTTTTTCCAGGTTATAAGTAAGGATACTAAAGGTCACAAGGAATCGTTGGCGTAGAAGCTACTTTCGATTAAAGTTAGTTAGTAGTTACATGTTTCCGTTAAGTTCAGTTAAGTTGAACGTTATCTTTCCGTTGGTTACCATTCTGAGCTAGTGACTTGTACTAGCCGTTATGGGTTTGATTGTTAGTTAAAGTTTGAATTGTGGTTATTTGTAGCCGTTGGGCATTCTGATTTAAGGATTTATCCAAGTTAAAGATTATTTAATAGTTGTGGGAAGTTGGGGTGTTACAATAATATTTGATCAAATGGCATGAAATTAACCTAAAGAAAATTCACCAGCAAGTTTCTTGCTTTGTTTTCTCACACAAATTACATGTTCATGACTAATTTCATGATATTATTTCTTAAATTGAATATTTATTTTATTTTTGATCCTGAATAAATTTGATGTTCAATGGAAATAGTAGTTTATGATACCCTACTGAAGTTTATTGAGGCTTTTGTTTTTCATAAATGCTACTCCCTCTGTCCCTAAATGAGTGTTTAATTTCAAAAAATATTTGTCTCAAAATGAGTGTCTTTTTTTAGCATAATTTTGTCCCTAAATATTTTTTTTCAAAATTTTTTCACCGGTCTCTTTATACGTGCAAAACTAAATGTTTGGATCGGAGATCACAAGATTATATATGAAAATCTTTGCCACCAAAGTGTACAAAAAATTGACATTTTCAGATGTCTCTTAAAATGAATTTTGGACACTCATTTAGGGACAATTTTGATAATTCGTAAATCATCGCACATTATTATGATAGTTCAAAATCATCCCACATTATTATGATAGTTCAAAATAAAGACTAAAATTTATTAGCATGAAATTCAGATTGCCAAGCTAAAGAGATTTAAATCAAGCGGCATTCAATATTTTTTATATATAAAAAGTTAGAGGTTCAATACTCACCAAATGCATTTTCAAATTCACTATCTTAATAGTTTAAGACAATTATTACTTTCACCGTCTCAATTTAGATATCGTTTTGTGAGTTAATTTTTGTCTCAAATACTTGTCGTTTACACTATTTTCAAAGCTTTTTTATTGCTCTATACCAATTATACCATTAATAGTGATAGTGAACTATCTCTTACCTAACTATTTAATTACTTAGGTAGTTGAATTACTTTAGGGGATTTTTGAGTCGAGATCTCATGTACCACTTTTGTGTGCCACTTTATGCAACACTCGTAATCCAACCGCTCACATGTTTAGATAATATTGATTTAATGTCAAACTCAATAATTGTGAGTCATTAGATCACTTGTGTCACATGGAGTGGTACACAAAATGACACAGGGGATTTGAACTCTGTATTTCTTAATATGTGTGAAACACCTCAAAAATGATATCTATTCCGAGACGGAGGGAGTAATTAATTAAAAACATGAAATTTCAAATTTGTTTCTTCCTTCATTGGAAATCTCGAAGTGTTTTTTTTTTTTTTTTTTTTTTTTGTGGAACTATTGGAAATTTTTGAACAGTGCTATTAATGTGACGGTTTTAACAAATTTTGAGGATCATAAATAGGGACAAATAACTATTTCATTAATGACAATATTACTAGTTTCACTAAAATTTTCTATGGTGTCGATGATTTCAATGAATAAAAGATACTATACACCACCAATATATGTGTGACACATACACATGTAGATTCTTAAACAGAAAATTACCATAGGGTCCCCCATCCTAAGGCTAATTACCACCTAGTCCAACCTAATATTTTCATCTACCATCTAGTCCAAGCTAATATTCTTATTTACCACCTAGTCCATTAAAATTATTAAATCCCTAAACTACCCTGCTATAAATAAAACACTGCCCCTCCCCTCTCCTCTCCTCTCACTTTTTCCATTTTTTTACAAAAAAATAATAAATTTTTTGGTCAAACTTTGTCAAACAACAGTCAAACTCTTATAACTAAGGCATAATTATCATATAAGAGTTACAAAAATTATTTTTTTCATTTTTTTACAAAAAATAATAAATTTTTTTGGTCAAACAACAGTCAAACTCTTATAACTAACACATAAGAGTAAAAAAAAAAAAAAAAAATCATATTTTCAATTTTTTTACAAAAAAATAACATTTTTTTTGTCAAATTTGGTCAAACAACAGTCAAACTCTTATTACTTACACATAATTATCATATAAGAGTTACAATTTTTTTTTTTTTTATTTCTTTACAAAAAAATAATATTTGACAGCAGTCAAACTCTTATAATTCACACATAATTAACATTTAAGAGTTGAAAATTTTCACTTTTTTCATTTTTTCAGAAAAGACAATCAATATTATTTGGTCAATTTTGGTCAAACTCGGTCAACCAGCAGTCAAACTCTTATAACTTACACATAGTTAACAGATAAGAGTCGAAAACTTTCACTTTTTCCAATTTTTTAGAAAAAAATAAAAATATTATTTGATCAAATTCGGTCAAACTTTTATTATAACTAACACATAATTAACAAATAAGTGTAAAAAAAAAATCACTTTTTTCATTTTTTTAGAAAAAATGAACAATATTATTTGGTCAAATTCGGTGAAACTCGGTCAAACTCTTATAACTAACACATAATCAACATATAAGAGTCGAACATTTTTACTTTTTTCATTTTTTAGAAAAATATAATAATATTACTTGGTCAAATATGGTCAAACTCAATCAAATCTAACACACGTTATTTTTTCTAACGAGCATTAATTTATTTTAACGGATGTTAATAATTTATGTTAACAAAATTAACTTTTGTTATCTCCATCATCTTCCCAAACCCAACATCCACCCCACCCTTAGCAGCCCACCACCGCCCCCATCACCACCGCCACAAACCATCACAACCAATCACCAATCCACCCAACCAACTCCACCATTTTCATCCCGAGAAATTTTCGCCAGTTTTCTTCCGATGTCCAGATCTCTTTCTATGCTGAATATCTGTCAGATCGCTCCGGTAAGATTGAGCACCTCGGTGCTTCGAACATAACCCATAAATTTGAAGTCGATCCAACGGTTAATGAATCCGGAATTTGATTTTTTCTGGTCTGACTGGGTTTGTTCACTAGTTTTTTTTCCGATGAATCGATCTCCCTATCCGGTGAATAGCTTTTAGATCGCTCCGGTCAGAATGAGCGCCTATGTGTTGCGAACATACCCCGGAAATTTGAAGTCGAACCAACGGTTAACGAATTGGGAATTTGATTTTTTCTGGACCGACTGGGTTTGTGGCGATTTTTGATTTAGCTACGTTTAATGCTCGTTAGAAAAAATAACGTGTGTTAGAAAAAGTTAACGACTGAATAAAATGTTGGTTAATTTTGTATATAAAACAATAGTACGCATCATACATTTTGTGTTGAGTAAACCACATTTCTGACATCCGTCTATGTCAAGAGTATCACTTTAACCTCCGTACTATCTAAACAACAAAAGGAACATGCGTACTATTGATTAATTAGCAAAACTAAGCAAAATCGTTAAAAAATTTAATGGACGTTAATAGATGTTAGAAACTTAACAAGCTAAATAACTGGTTCAACCCTAATCTATGCATTTGTTTCCGTTTTCATCCTGAAATTTTGACATTTTTCGTTTTAGTCACTTGTGCCATTATCGTTAGGAACCTCCTTTTTCAATTAAACTTGCAATTTTTTTCTTTGTAATTAAACAATTACAAATTAATTTAAAAAATTAAATTAACCAATTACTTATTTTTTTTTCCCAAAACTTTGAAGCACACCCAACTTAAAAAAATAAAATAAAAAAATACTGTAGTCTGTATGTAAATAAAATTAACAAATTACTCCCTCCGTCCTAAAACACTTTGCACTTATTACCGTTTTGGGTGTCCCATTGGTAAGTCTCCTTTCCCAAAATGGACACTTTTTATTATTAATATAATGAACTAACCACATTACTTAACTAGCTTAATGTCCCCAAAGGAGTGCCCCAGTGGTAAAGCCAAGCCTCACCCTCGGTGAGCGCTAGGGTTCGATCTCTCTCCTCGCCTCCTTATGGCGTGGACATCGTAAAAAAAAAAAAAAAAAACTAGCTTAATTAAAATATTAATCAGCCCAACTCAATTTACATTAAATACTTAATTTTCAAACCCCCCAACCCATTTAATAAAACATCACTCTCTCTCTCTCTCTCTCTCTCTCCACCACAATTCTAGAGAGAAGCGTCTCTCAAGTTCTCCTCCTCCGCCTCCACCGCCACCGTCCTCTGCCGCTACCGCCCTCCGCCTCCGCCTCCACCACCGTCACTGCTACTCCCTCTTCCAGGTTCGTTCACTCTCTTCTCTCTCTCCGTCTCTTTTCTCTTTCTCTCTCTCTCTTTAAACAGAAATGTTCTTGTGTGTGTGTCCATGTTTTGGATTTTAGATCTAGAAGTTAGGGTTTCAGATCTGTATTCCCATCCCCTCTCTTTAGGGTTCGTACATGTGTTCTTGAGTTTTTCAGATCCAGATTTTTTTTTGTATAGATCTGTTGGATTTGTGAGATTTCATTTGTGTTTGGTTGTGAACATCTACAAATTTGGATTTCACATCTCATTTCTTCTGACTTTGGTTTTCGGGATCTACTATTCCCAGTTCATGATGTTTGTGTTTAGGTTTTAGAAATTGATTTAAAGATTGTTGTTTTGTTAATTTGTGCAGGTTTGCATTTTTTTTTCAAAATTTGTTGTTTAAGTGACGGTGGCTGTCAATTTGTGGGTTTTTTATGGTTGTGGATGGATTGTGATATTGGCGGTGGCGTTGGCGTTGGCGTTGGCGGTGCCGGTAAAGATAGTGGGTGGCGGCGGCGGCGGCAACAGTGGTGATGTTGGGCGGTGTTGAGGACGGTGATGGCTGCGGTGGTAGTGAGGACGGTGGTTGAGGTGGTGGTGTAATGTTAGTAAGACTGTTTATTCATGTGACTTGAATTAATAATTAGGGTTTAATTAATAAAAAAATATTTTTAATCATCTTCTAGTTAATTGTTAAAAAAAAAAAGTCAAAAAAATAATTATAAAATTTGTAGTTAATTGTTAAAAAAAAGTTTTCTAGTTAAGGGGGGCAAATTGAAAATATTAATAGTCATATCCGTTAAATTTTTAACGCCCTTTAACGTCCATTGTCACCCATTAACGATTTTGGTTAGTTTTGCTAATTTATCAATAGTACGCAGGTTACTTTTATTGTTTCGGTAGTACAGATGTAAATATGAAAAAACTCAATAGTACGAATGGCAAAAATGCAGTTTACTCAATAGTACGAGTGTCAAATTGATGTTCGGGCCATAGTATGAGGGGCAGAAAAGCAGTTTACTCGTGTATGGGGAATTTGGATCTCAGCCCAACTCCTTATCTGGTATTTGATCTGGGCTGGGATTTATGTGTAATAAAATCTCACACTGGGGGCCTTTGGGGAAAAAATCATATTTTATTTATGGTGTATACATACACCAAGTATAAGAGTAGCCTTTTCGGGGTTAAGCCGGCTTGTTAGAGACAAATAACTATTTCATTAATGACTGTATTAATTTTACATTCATCAGCTGTGAAGTTTTCTGATACTCTCTCCGTTTCATAATACTTGACCTTTTAGGAGAAATTTTTTGTTCCAAAATATTTGACGTTTTACTATTAGCAAGAAAGAATTACTCTTGTTTACCTATTATACCCTTATTCATTAATTGTGAACTATTTCTTGTATAAGCATTTAAATGCCTAGGTAATTGGATGCTTTTAGGGGCACATATGTCTTTTTAATATGTATTAATTGCATTTCTAAATATGTGTGAAGAAGTCTAAAACGACATGTATTATGAAACGGGGGGAGTATATGGGAAGAGGTCACTGAACCCTTTATTTTTTTATTATTTTTGAAAGCAAACAGAACTCTAATTGCATTAATAAAGTTTGAGAAGATGGTGCTCCACAAGCCGGAGACTCACCCAAGTTACTGGTTTACAAAGACAAACAATCGTCAACAATTTATCTGCCCCAACAAAAAAACATAATACATCTTGATTATGAATGTCTAATCCTAAACCAAATCTCCAACCAAAACCCTTACGAACAATCACTTGTGACGCACAAATGCTTCTCCAAGTTACACTTGTACACGGCCTAACACTGGCCTTCAGAAAATCCCTGAACTGGAAAAATTTGACGTTGAAGACATTACAAAGTAAAGCATTTGGGTAGACAAAAAATGTCCAACCAAACATCGCAAGTATTGCATCAGTGAATACAAATAAAATACAAAGGCTCTCAACATGGAGAGAAGGCAAAGGCTTCCAACATAGGGGAGAAGACAAAGACTCGACAACGGAGAGAAATCAAATATAACAAGATGTAAGACAAAAATTTGAAGAACTGAAAAAAAGATATATGCCGAATTGTTTTTGAGGCAAGATGATTGATTGACTCTAGAATGTCGCAGGGAATTATGATTACATTGAACAATCTCCCTTTCATGAAATCCATGAAAATAATGGGTAGCACCAATCTATTTATTAATGAAAAGCATGAAATTTCTTCTAATTTAAACATTAATCATTGAATGAAGTAGTGATTAATGTTTAAATTAGAAGATTGAAGATCAATGTTGGATGAATCAAAGGAAAGTTGCAAATCTGGAGAGGGAAGGAGAGGTTGAGGGTGACGGTTTATGGGATAGTAACAGAAAACTTGTTAACCCTTTAATTTTTTGAAAAGTGTCATTTAAATACTTTTAGATTTATAAAATGTCCATTAAGAATATTGATTTTACCGATTTCGACACCCATTACTTATATTTACTAGTGAGTAACCCGTCAAAATTCGACGGGAGCATAATAATGCTAAGAATAGAAAAATCTTCTATTATCTATAACCCAGAAGTTAGAGAGAAGATTTTTCTCTCCTTAGATTGTAAAATTTGCACTATGATACTCCATTTAAACTCCTTACATGCCAAAATTTTCTATTAAAATCATGATTTTTCGTCCAAAAGTTTGTGTTCTTTGATTATATAACCCAATAAATGCTGGCTTATAAGTATTCTGGGTTCTATTATCTATATATATACGGAGTACTCCTTCTTATGTTTCGAAATACATATCGTTTTAGATTTTTTTCACACATATTAAGAAAAACAATTAATACATATCAAAACGACTTATGTGCCCCCAACAGAATCCAATTTCCTAGGCAATTTAAATTCTTATACAAGAGATAGTTCATAATTAATGAATAAGGGTATAATAGGTAAACAAGAGTAGATATTCTTTGGTAATAGTAAAATATCAAATATTTAGAAAAAAAAAAATAACACTTAAAACGTCCTGTATTTTGAAACGGACCGAAGACCAACAATCCATCACATTAAATTAAATGTGCAATGCACATCTAATAAGTGCAGCAGGTCAAGAAACACACACATCATTCCAGTTCATGTTTTGAAAAAAACTTATGAGAGAACACTATGACCCGTCTCATGGATAAGACGGGTCATTTTTGACCCATAACCCGGCCCATTGAACCAGTTTCATGACCCAGGGGGCGACCCTGCCACGTGGCAGCCTCTCATAGGCAAAAAAAAACAAAACAATTTATTATTTTTGTTTGCTTTTTTTAAAAAAAAATTATATAATTTTTTTTGGTTTTTTTTTTTTTCCGTTTGTCAAAAGTAATAGTTACTATAACTTAATGTAATGACTGTATACATATAAAGTAACAGTTTGTATAAATAAAAGTAATACATATATACAGAAAAGTAACAGTGTTTTTTTCTATGTTTTCTTCGCTTGCCAAAAGTAATACTTATTATAACTAAAATGTAATGAACGTGTTACTTATATGTAATAATGTTTATACATAATTGTAACACATATGTATAGAAAAAGTAATAATTCAACCATTTGCATTTTTAGAGCTAAAAACACTTGATTAGTGTTACATGTAAAAGTATTACATTATCTATAGAAATATGTTATAATTTCTTTTATTAAAGTGTTACATTTACTTGTACAAACAATTACATTCATATATCCTTCCAAAAAAAAAAAAACAATTACATTCATATATATGAGTTGTTACTTTCTTTCAAAAAATTAAATCAAAATACACAATATTTTACATTTTTGCAAAAGCATTATTACATTTCAGTATAAATGATAATTACATTTAGATATTGTTTGGGTTACATGTAATTATAGCTTTTGTTTTTGTAAAACAGGTGTTACGTTTACTTATGAACAATATTACTTTATATGTATACAGTCATTACATTAAGTTATGATAACTATTACTTTTGGTAAACGTCGGAAAAGCCGAAAAAATAATATAAAAACTAAAAAAAAAAAAAAAAAAATTGTAGGGGGGGGGGGCTATGGGAGGCTGCCACGTGGTGGGTCATGCCCCATGGGTCCTGGGGCGACCCGTCTCATACATGAGATGGATCCCCTTGTTCTCATGGGAGACCACCTCTCATGTTTTTATGGCATGGGATCGCACAAATTCAACTGTTAGGCATCAGATCGAGCTGGCATAAATATTCTTGTTATTGTTAATGTTACCAGAATATTCGTAAATTTTGATCTTCATTTAGGGACAAAGTAAGGAGTATAAATGTTGAGAAGTAACAAGGTGCACTTGCACCCACATCAATAGCCTTGGATCCATAAGAATATGGCTCAAGTTAAAACATCCATTAGAATTTTTGTCAGATTTATAATTCAGCTTACATGTCATAATAGACTTTGATAAGATTTGGTCACATTGTGGTAAACTTTCAACCTTTGAGATCACCAAAGGGTTGTTCAAGCAAATTGTTCAGGACAACCAATAAATGGCGCACAATTATGCTACTACAAGCCAATAAATGGCGCCGTAGTTGGGCCTAGCGCCTAGGCGGGCCTAGACGGGATCTGGGATAAATTTCCATTTTGGGTGTCCCATTCGAATTAGGACAACCCAAAAATGGAAGTGTTTTGTATAAAGGGACACACATTCACACTCACAACAATTTTCCACTTATTATTCTCCACCCCACTTTCTCGCTCCTACTTCACTTTTTCGTGCCCAGCCCAAAAATCCTAATTCAAGTGGGACGGAGGTAGTACTTATAATAAATTAGGCGGGATCAAGACGTTTCATGAATGTCTAGCGCCTAAGACGGGCCTACGTGAGCAACTTTTAGAATACTGCAAAATATTAACAAGATATTCTGACTAGACCTCACTAATGCACTATTTGAAGAAGAGAACAACACAGATGGGGCATGGAAATGTGAATATATACCTAGAGATAGATACAAATACATAAATCCGTTCAAACAAAAATACGCATTACTATTTTAAAATAAAACACACATTTCTGCCCTTGAAAACATTGCAACATAAACAGAAAATAAGATTAAGCCATAAGCAAAAAAGATTATACTTTTCAAAAACTCTCAATTGATGACTAATATTAATTTTCATATCCAAAGAAATACCGATGCTCCTCTAACTGAACAACCAAAAGAGGAGCCGAAACGCTAAACCAGTCTCGTACAAAGTACCGACATTATTTCAAAACAAAGCTAATAACTCGATGAAAGGACTAAAGTTATTCCATACTCCGACACAATACTAAAACACTTAATTAAGTAGAAAGATGGAAAAGTTCCTCGCATCAATCAGTGGAGGTCGAGATTCAAGCCTTGGCAATGTGGCAGATAAGGTCAACAACACGGGTACTGCAACAAAGATAAGTAGGAACAGTGTCAATAAGGCCACAATACAATAGTCTGTGGTTCCTAAAGTGCGTGAAAATTGACTCAATTAAGCAGAAAGATGCAACATACCTGTAGCCCCATTCGTTATCGTACCACGAAACAAGCTTAACAAAGTTGGGGCTCAAGGCAATCCCAGCCTTAGCGTCGAAGATGCTTGACCTGAATAAAGGAAAACCATTATGTTTAGGTGGAAATTGACTTAAATGGGAACTCAAAACAGAAGCAAAAAAAATTAAATCCATCTTAATTCTCACCTGCTGTCACCAACGAAGTCGGAAGATACAACATCATCTTCGGTGTATCCCAAGATACCCTTGAGTTTGCCTTCTGACTCCTCCCTATATAATTAAAAAAAAACATAATTAAAAACTGAATAACAGGGTCACTTTTATCACTCAGACCTACTTAGCAAGGTGCTTCATGAAAGAAAGAGGAAACACCAATATACTTACTTGATAACAGCCTTGATCTCATCATAGGTAGCTGACTTCTCAAGTCTTACGGTAAGGTCAACAACTGAAACATCAACAGTTGGAACACGGAAGGACATTCCGGTCAACTTACCGTTAAGAGCTGGGAGCACCTTGCCGACAGCCTATATTTGAAGATTAAAATCCAGTAAATTGGTCAGTAAACAGAACAATGAAACTTCAATAAGATAGGTGGTGACAAGAAAATCTAGGAGAAATAAATTACCTTGGCAGCTCCGGTGCTACTGGGGATGATGTTGAACGAAGCAGCTCTTCCACCTCTCCAGTCCTTGGCAGATGGACCATCGACGGTCTTTTGTGTGGCTGAAACAAAAAGGAGAACATATTTAAGAAACAAAAAGGAGAACATATTTAAACTCTCACACAATATCAGCAACAAATAAATCATTTAACAGTGGAGCAGCATATATACCGGTAATGGAGTGGACGGTAGTCATCAGACCCTCAACAATGCCAAATCTGTCATTGATGACCTGAAAGTTTTCAAGGTGAAAAGTATAAGCTAAACAGATTCACTTCCGACTAATAAGCAAGCAAAGGAAAAACATGAAGGCAGATAATAACCTTGGCAAGGGAGCAAGGCAGTTGGTGGTGCAGCTAGCATTGGAAACAATGTTAAACTCAGGCTTGTATTCCTTCTCGTTGACTCCAACAACAAACATGGGAGCATCCTTGCTAGGAGCAGAGATGATAACTTTCTTGGCTCCACCCTGGTGACACCATAATACATCAGCTAATGAATATAGCAATGTAAATAAAATATTCTCCAGAACTTATATCAATCGATATCTACGTACAACAAAAGGACTTCAATCATATGAATCAAACTGAAGTTGAAACTCTGATTTGAAAGAATAATAGTAAATGTTTATTCCTTCAATTAATAAAACACTTTATACAACTAAACAATTTCCCAAGGAAACATTATACTACCTCTGTCCCTAACTGAGTGTCCAAATTTCATTTTAAGGGACATCTGAAAATCTCAACTCTTTGTACGATTTGGTGGCAAAGATTCATATACAATCTCGTAATCTCCTTTCTACACATTTAGTTTTGCATGTATAAAGAGACCGGTGAAAAAAAATTTGAAAAAAAAACATTTAGGGACAAAGTTACATTCAAAAAAGACTCATTTTAGGACAAAGATTTTTTGAAAATGGACACTCATTTAGGGACAGAGGGAGTACTCTATATACATGTAAAAGTGGTAAAAATAACAGGACATTTAGAAACCGCACAACAAAAGTATGCTCAAGTAGACATACAACAGCATGCATCAAGGAAAAAAGGCTGGTTATATTGCACAGCCATTAACCATAGCCAACACACTAGAATACTAAACACTAACAAAAATATGGGGCATGCACTACAACACGATTGTGTTTAAAAATAAAGAATTAATTTAAGAATATAGAAACAGTAGTCAACAAATTTAATAGCCATAAAAAAGATCATACATCAAATAGTTAGTAAATTTTAACAGAAAAATCTAAGAGGTAAATCATACCTTCAAGTGAGCAGCAGCCTTGTCCTTGTCAGTGAATACTCCGGTTGACTCCACCACGTAATCGGCTCCAACTGAAGCCCATGGAATTTCTTCAGGGTTCCTACACAATTATAAAAATAACGGTAAAAACTCACTTAGCAATCTTAAACATGTAATGGATTCATAATGTTGGCTACTACAACAATTCTGGAACATATTGTACCTGAAGCCAAATACAGCAACTGGCTTCTCACCAAAGAGAAGGGTCTTCTCATCCTTGACCTTTACTTCATGATGCTTCCACTCGCCATGAACGGTATCATACTTGAACATATATGTCTGCCAACCGACAAATCATAACTAATACAGTAAGCACATATGCTATGACTAGAGATCGGAAACCTAGAATTATTCATCAATCTAGCCATAAGATAATGATATAGTGCTATACTATGCACCACTAAACAACTCTTCCAACAAAAGTCATCCTCAGATCAGTAAGGCATGCAAGTGACTGTGGTCTCACACTCTCACTGACCACAAGGTCAAATTTCTTAAAAGCTTTAATTACTTGTACTTCAAAATAAATTTCATAACAAAAATTACGCAGAAACTATTTACAAAAATCTATATACAACATAAATGTACTAGATTTTCACATACATATCAGCAAACTCAATATCAGAAATGAGGAACGGCACAATTACATTTATATAAACTTTGCCATTCACAAATCTATACTATACAAAATCAATTTACTAGATTTTTCAGTGATACTAAGAAAGTTATCCAGACAAATAACTTAGAACACAACATCTTATCTTTCCCGATCTATTAACAAAAATGCATTTATTACAGAAACTTCTATAGATTTAAAATAAACTAAATTAAATACAATCTGTTTAGAAAAATAGTCAAGTTTGACAACACACGGTCAATTAAAAACTACACTCACTTCCATCAAACGTAAAAACAAGGCGAGATCTATATGTACACATATACAAATACAGAGATAAGAAGATAGAAATTATACCATGTAGTCAGTGGTGATGAAGGGATCGTTAACAGCAACGAGCTCGACATCGTCTCTCTGTAGAGCAACTCTAGCAACAAGACGACCGATCCTTCCGAATCCTATCAGATTCAACATCAAGCTCATCAGTAATTAACAAACAATTAACCAAATCTAAAACCTAAATCGATCCGTAAAAGAAAAACAAAACACGAACCGTTGATTCCGATCTTGATCTTGGGTGCTGCTAATCAGAAAACAAATCAAACAAAATAAATCGTCAAAAATCGATCGAAAATTCGAAATCAGTGACAGATTAGTAGATCAGAGAAAAGTACGAAGAGATTACCCATTAGATTAGCGGAGATTTTGAGGAGAGAGAGTGAGAGAAATGAGAAAGTATATGTAGAGAGAGAGATTATAGTCTGTGAGGAGAGAGAAGGGGGTTTATGGTGTTTATATAGGGGGTTTTGGGGCGGATCACTCGAAAATGAAACGGGTTGGTGGGACGTGGTGTGTCACGTGACCGGAGCTTTTGATTTTTATTTTTGAGCTTTTATTTTTTCTTGTCTTGGGGAAAAAGAAAGAGGATTTTTTTCACGTTCGAGACGCTGGAAATTTAACCACAGATTGGATCTCAGTTTCTGTTATTACAAAACAAGTGGCTAGTTGACCAAATTGCATTTTAGCCCCTTGAAGTATTATTGGAATTGTTCAATGGTCCCTCGTTTATCAAGTGTGTCAAATTGTCACTTTCTTCCTAATGTAGGATTGTAAAGTGGTCAAAGTATTCAGACTCGACTCGTGTCCGCTTACGAACTGACTTGCTTTAAGGGCCGTTTTCAATAGTATGCCAAATTCATGATTAAACTAATTATCAAATAAATTATAGTTAGAATAAAATGAGGTTACTCCATCACACTTTTTCAAGCGATGTGCATTTAACCATCTAGCTTGAGTTGGCCTCACGAGGACTGAGAGTTTGGAAGACTCAAATGAGCTACGAAAACTAACCATAGTAAAAGAACATACATAACCATAATTCAGTACTGACCATTGAATTTATAGTTTGTGTTGCTTTGCTTTTTACTTCAGTAGTGAAACCAGATTTTTCGTAAATGGGGTAAAATATATTTTCACATCGGATTTATAGTTTCTGTATTTGTAAAATATTGCACTAATAAATACAAAACTTTAAAACTAGATGGGGGTAATTGATGGTTGGAACCTAGCAGAATGTTGGTGATTTTAGTGTCATCAGCTATTTTATGTAATTGTGATTTACTAGAGACCAATGCGATTTCATATTAGGCTCGGATACGAGTAAGGGAAAGTGTGGAGTACACACTCGTTTGAGTTAATATGTTTTCGACCACGATAAAGAAGCAGGGGTCAATGGGGCAGCGCCCCTTGTGGTGCTCCAAATATACTACCAGTATTTCCCGCCAAAACCAAAAGACACCACGGTTGGGTAACAAGTATGACTGTTAGATGCCAACCGACTGCTCCTAACTGCCATCTGTTTATAAACAGGTTTTGGTCTCATTTGAAGGGACGAAAAATTCCAAACAATTCTCTAAGTTTTTTATCTGTCTTCTTCGCATATAAACGGAAAGTTTTATTGTCTTATCCCAATAGAGATTTCGTGTAACTCAGGCAATAAGGGTCGAAATACTTTATTCAGAAAGTGGATTATACACGATTCAGTCAAATATCCAGGATTATCATCTCACCGAAAACCCTATTTCTAACACAGACGAGGCGTCAAACGTTTCCTAGACGGTCGCAGTCGCAGGTTCTTGAAAATAAATGTAACATTAGATGTATATAAAGTACTCCCTTTCCCACAAGACAAGAGTAAGTAAAATGGTGTTACTATGCTAGAAATTTAGGACATCAACGGATGAAGTTGATACTTAAGGGGCCAGATTGCAATTTAACTGTGTATTATTAGTAATTTAGTATACTACTTGAGAAAGAAGCCATAATCATGACTCAATGCAAGTAACGGAATATTCGAAGTATAATGCCGTGATCGGACGGCTCCAAGCCTCCAACAAAGTAGTTTTCAAATTGAAACGGCAAAAGGTATTGGAAACACAATTTTACTTTGTACATGTAAAAGACTAGTCCAACTTGCTGCTAAGGCACAAAAGAATTTTACAAAATAAAAGATATAAAATGAGGTGACGATATTTTATTGGTTGAATCGATAGTGGACCCGACACACTCTAATTAAAAGCACAAACAAAATCATGACACATCATTTTGTAAGCCAAATTTTGTGACACTTTTTTGTGACTTTATATTTACCCTTTTTTGCGTTTTGGCCTTTTGGGTTATTATGTGCACATAATTTATATTTCACTTTTATTTTATAATTTTATTTTGACTTTTTTTTTTCTTTTCTAGAACAACATTGATTATTATTTCTTCTTTTTGTTCAGATCTTAGTAATCAGATTTGATAATGTCCATTTATATTTCTTTCATTTTTCTTTGAATCACTATAATCAAATTGTTCACATTTATTTTTAGACAATAATAGCGCTGCTTTTATGCTAATTCCACATATTAATATTGACTCTCAAAATTATTTTTTTACTTTTTTGTGTCTAATTAAATGTCCATTTTCGCACATAAAACAACAATAAACGTATGTTTGTTAGATTACTAAAATGTGTATCTCAAAAAAAACATTACTTCTTTGCTCAAAAAAAAAAAACATTACAAAAATGTTAAATGTCAAAAATAAATGGCACCAAACTTGAATATTAAAAAAAAATTTATATAGACATAAAGGAGATAAAGTACGAATGAGCAAACCAATCAAATTTTGAAGATAATAATAATAATATATTCATTGGTTTTAGAGCACCACAAAATTAGTTCTTGTTTTTTTTTTTTTTTTTTCCTTTTGAAGAAAAATGTTCAAAGTCAATTAGAGACACAATTTGGATGTTACATACGGTTGTGTTTGAAAACTTATATTCAAAAATATAGTTTGAAATTAAAGTATAAACTAATTATTTATGAAATAAAATTTGTTTTTCAATTTTATTCAAAAAATTTAAAATGAAGTTGTGGAACAATAATTGATGGGTAGGTTTTGAGGGAAACTAGTTCATCCATAAGTTATAAAAAATTTTAACTCTTAAACCTTAAACCGTAACCTAAACCTTAAACCCTAACCTAAACCTTAAACGTTAAACCATATAAAAACATGTTTTTTTTTTATAATTTATAAAGGAACTAGTTTCCCTCAAAATTTTCTGATAATTGATTGGTTGAGATAACTGCAAAAAAAAGGCATGCTTCCCACTAGTTGTGAAGCACCACCTCGGCAATTGTTCACATAATCATTTAATTAACTCATTATTTTCTTCTTTCAAAAAAAAAAAAAAACTCATTATTTTCTTGATCCAAATATTCATATTAAACAAAACAAAAAAAACAGCAATCATCATATTTTTGGCTTTTGGACTTGTTTGTGTTGGGACCGCGACCACCCCCACCACTCCACATTAGTATGATATTGTTTGCTTTGGGTCTAGCCCACACGGATTTGTTTTTGGGTCATCTCCCAAAAGGCCTCATGCTAATGAAGTGGGTGGACTCTTTCTTATACTAGGCAATTCTTCTTTCAATTGTCGATGTGGGACTTGGGTTGATACCCCAACAAACCTCCCCTCAAACTAAGGACCACCTCTAGCGAAGTTTTTTACTTGTACCGCCGCTATTTACCACATGCGGGACACGCCGCCCGATCACCAATATCGAGAAGACTTTCGACACAAGGCACACACTGTGCTCCACTCGCGAGGTCACACCACAAGAAATCCCACATATCTCACACACGCGGTCCACATCGCGTCGGGCCCATCCACCAACCAGGCTCTGATACCAGTTGTTGGGACCGCGACCACCCCCACCACTCCACATTAGTATGATATTGTTCGCTTTGGGTCCAGCCCGCACGGATTTGTTTTTGGGGTCATTTCCCAAAAGGCCTCATACTAATGAATTGGGTGGACTCTTTCTTATACTAGGCAATTCTTCTTTCAATTGCCAATATGGGACTTGGGTTGATACCCCAACCGTTTGGACAACATGAATTTGCACTTTTTCAGTGGCTTCAAAATAAAATTATAAATATACAGTTCAGAGGCTGAACAAGAACTTGAAAAGTTTATTCCAAACAACATGAACAATGCAATGATGCTAGCAAGGGACATGAGCATGTGTATTACCCACAATGCCCTTGAGAAAGGAATACACACATAAATAATACTACGAGTGAACAACAATATGTGTCCAAGCCATTGTACTCTGTTTCCCAAATTAAAAATAGAGCAAAAGGCATAAATCTTTCTTGTGATTTCTTCATTGTACGGAACTCCTACTAATTTTATATCAGACACACGTAAATTTATTGTCTTTGGAAAAAGTTGCAAACATAAATTTTTATCATCAAAGTTAATAAATTGTGTGGTACATGCTTGATTTTGGAGCGTGAGCTTTTACTTTGGCCAACAAATCTTACAACTTGATCAGCGCGTTTCGTACTAACAGTTAGTTTGAATGATGAAAACTGATGTTTGAAATGTTTTTTAAAGGACAATAAGCTTATTGCCTAATAATCCCTCCATCCCATCTCACTTGAGACTTTTTGACCAAAACTGGTCAACTTAAGGTCGGTTTGACCAACGATTTATAGAAATATTTATGATCCGAACAAAATTAAAAAAATGTAAAATGACCACCATTAAAAATCCTCTCAATAACAATTTTTAAAAAGTTTTTTGGAACATAAATATTTCTATAAAGTGTTGATCAAACGACCTTAATTTGACCAGTTTTGGTCAAAAAGTCTCAAGTGAGCTGGGACGGAGGGAGTATAAATAAGAGGGAGTTAGTTATATGTGTTGTAATGGATAAACCACAAGGGTTTTCTGCTTTTTCTCTTTCAAATATATATATATATATATATATATATATATATATATATATATATATTAAAGTTGGCCAAAAGAGCTATGGTATTGACAAGTGGACAAACAATTGAGAAAGCTTGTATTTGGAGAAGCCACATCAACAATATACTAATAAATAAGTGACTTTTCATTAGCTAATACTATTAGCTAATAATAATAGTTACTATAAAGGGTAACTATAATAGTTAACTATTATAGTAACTATTACTATTATTAGTAATAGTTAACTATTACTCTTATTAGTAATAGTTACTATTATAATTAACTATATTAGTTAACTATTACTATTATTAGTAATAGCTATTATAATAGTTACTTTATGTAGTAACTAATAGTATTAGCTAATGGTATTAAACAAATAACAGTTAACTATTAATAGTAAGAGTATTTGTTAATTATAATAGTTATTATATAAATTAAATATTAATTTTTAATATTAATTAATCATAATAGTTACTATATCAACTGACTATTACTAATAATAATATTAGTTTATTATAATTATTATTATTCCCTCCGTCCCAGTTTAAAGTTCTTACTTTCCTTTTCGGTGTATCCCAATTTATATTTAACTATTATAATTAACTATTAAATAAAATAAAAATTACTATTAATAATCTTAGTTAATCATAATAGTTACTATATATATTAATTATTACTATTAATAGTATTATTAGTTAATCATAATAGTTACTATATAAGTTAACTATTATTATTAATAGTATTAGTTAATCATTATACAATAAATATTAATATTTAATATTAATAGTACTCGCTCCGTTCGAGATTAAGAGTCTTACTTTCTATTTTTGTACGTCCCACTAAAAGTCAACCTAAAAGGACAAATGATGAGAAAGAATGAATAGTGTTTTGGACAATTATACCCTCAACACATTTGCAATGTTTACCAATTTTCTATTGTGTCTTTAATAAGTGTGCACAAACAAGGTAGGACTCTTTACTCTAGGGCGTAGGAGTATTAATTAATTATAATAGTTAATATAGAGGTTAATTATAACTATTAGTATTATTAGTGAATAATAATAGTTATTATATATGTTAATAAGTAAAATTAATAATATTAGTTAACTATAATAATTATTTTAATTATTACTAAAAAATTAACACAAAACTAATCAACTTATTATTCTCTCCATTCATTCTCTCTCCCAATTTACTTTTACACTCACAACACTTACCTTACTTCCATCATTTCTTAATCTCCGTGCAAATAGGAGGTAGGACTCTTACTCCGGGACGGAGAGAGTGATATTTAACCATTGTAACTAACTAATACTATTAATAGTATTAGTTAATTATAATAGTTAACTATAATAGTTACTATATAAGTTAATTATTATTATTAATATTATTAATTAATCATAATTGTTATAATATATATTAACTATTACTATTAATTATATTATTTAATCATAATTGTTAATATATATGTTAATAATACTATTAATACCATTAAGTTTTTTAAATATTCATACAACAAACTTAAATATACTTCTAAATTAATTAAAAAACATATTTATTACAACTATGTACAACCAAAGCTATGAAAATATTTTGATTAATTTAAAATATACATATATTTCAAATAAAATTATTATGTTAATTTATCAATAAAAAATATAAAAAAAATAAAAATACAAAAATATTAACGGAATAGATTTCTGTGTGGAGCACGGGTACCTACTAGTATTATTAAAAACATAGAGAAAAATATACAATGTCCTCTCAACAACATTACTCATGCCAATATGGACAAAGAATATGTGCACTAAATTAATTTTTGAAGGGCGGTAGGTTCTATATTATTTTAAAAAACTATATGGAAGGTAATAATTGACTTAATTATAGAAACTGAGAATAGACTGAGACTCATATATGTGATCTAACCTCTCACGCGTACCTAAACAAATTATTTCCCCGTCCTACAATAATTATTGTAGTTGACTTTTTTATAATTATCATATTATTATAAAATTGCATCAATATTATTATTTTTATTTAAAAAATAAGTTAATTATTTTAAAAAGAATAAATAAGCCAATGTATGAACATACGTATTCTAGAAAAAGAAGAAAATGATTCCATCCAAAGTCAAATATTTAATTCTTGATTTAAGTTGTTGAGAAGAATAGATAGTTATGCTAAAAAAATAAAAAATAAAAAAAATGATAGAGAGTTGGGGAAAAAAAAAAAAAAAACAGGTGTGACTTTTGAGTTGACATCACTTGTAGTTAAGACTCTTCTTTCTTTTGCCCTTTAGATTCATTGATGTTACACCTTCTCTTTTTTGTACTTATCTTTTTCTCATTTAAGAGTTTATTATTCTCCATTTTGGTTAGTTAATTCAGTGTTGAGTAAGTATCTTATAATACTGTCCATAATTACGTTATATACTTATTATTTCTTGAATTTTATAAATAATTAATTATATATGAAAATATCGAGAAAAACTTATTTTACACTCACTTTAGTGTAAAGCATGTTTTCCCATTCTCTCATTTTAGTGACCATCGTTCAAATAAAACCTTAATGAGAAAAGAAGAGGCGGTAAAATAAATGTCTATTTTTTATTTAGTGTCTTCGTGATACGTTTTTTTAATCATTGTGTTAAACTTTGATAACATTAATTTTTAGAAACAAATATACATAATTATGCTTGTTAACATTGATATTCACCACAGCTAATGTGACATTTATTTCTACATTTCTTTTCTAAAATACTTCCTTAAAAAATTACAGTTTTATCCACACAAGAGTGTTAATTGTTTTAAGTTTTATTGTTACTTTCTTTGGTCAAATTATTCAAGTATATATGATGATTGATATATATTGAAAAAGACAATCTTCAATATTCCATTAATTTTCATACTTTTTTTTTTTATCTGTATGTTCTATGTATGATCTAACATGATTATAATTTGTTAGTCAAAAGTAAAATAAGAATTATATCAAAATACTCCCTCTATTCCATTTTAAGAGTCAAAAATTTCTTAAAAGAGCGTCCCATTTTAAGAGTCAAAATCCTAAAATGGAAAGTGGGTCCTACATGTCATACTCACAACAATTATCCACTAACTCTTAACAATTATCCACTAACTCTGCTCTACCTCACTTTCTCTCTCCTACCCAACCATCAACACTCACAACAGATTACATTTTTCTTAATTCTTAAACTCACCAATTTTTCGACTCTTAAAATGGGGCGGAAGGAGTATATGTTAAAAATTGATTGATGTAATAGAAAAAGTCAAACAAAAGAAGTTATGTCAGGAAAGATGGAATAATTTACAGTTAAAACAAAAGCAATGTCAAAACTCAAAATGGCATAAAAGAAATTTAAACTATTAAATCTATATTCAAAATTACAAATGTGGGTCAAAAGTTAATATTATCCTCAAATCTTTTGATTTAAAATTAACCACAACATAATTTTTTGCTGATGATTAGCTATAATCAAGAGCAAAAGAATAGTCCCATATTTTGAGTACAACCACAAAATCACATTCCTTCACTAAATTGGGGGTTTTCAAAATGCATAAATAGGGGTGATTGTAAGGATTAAGACATTGGATTTGCGTTGCTTCTCATTGTTCCTCTTTTTCGATCGAGAAAGAAATTAAATCTTTTTCGATCGGGAAAGAAATAAGCTCTTTTAAATCGCAAAATAAAATAACAATTTCGTAAGGAAAAAGAAAGAGAATATTGCCACTCATTCCTCCAGCTCTAATAAACATGGCTTCCGCAAGATGGATTAAGCCTGAGGTAACTTTCACTTACGGAGTATATATCAGTGTTCTAAAAGACCCCGTTTAGGCCGCCTAGGCGCTAGGCGTTCATGAAACGCCTCGGTCCCGTCTAGGATATTATTGTTATTTCTAAATTCTCGGCCCCGCCTAGATCCGGCCTAGGCGCCGCAGGGGCGCTTAGGTTTTTTTTAGAACCTTGGTATATATTAATGTAGATGCGTTATATCAAGAATTACATAACAAAGTTGTGAATTTTCTTTCAGGTCTATCCTCTCTTTGCCGCAGTTGGGACTGTCGTCGGAATATGCGGCATGCAACTTGTGCGTAACATTTGTACCAATCCGGAAGTGAGGTATATGAGTTTCTTATTTATAAGCATATGCAATTATCTTTTTGATGAGGGATTAATTTATATATTTCAATCAATTTATTTTTTATTGTTAAAAGCTTCAATTTATATTTACGGTTTTGATTTATTTATGTTAGGCTAAAGAAAGAAAATAGAGCTGCTGGAATTTTGGAGAACTTTGAAGAGGGTGAGAAGTATGCCCAACATGGGCTTAGAAAGTTTTTACGCGGCAGACGCCCTGAGGTTATGCCATCTGTCAACAAGTTCTTCTCAGATCCAACAAAATAATTCAAAACAAAAAATAATAAAATGCATAGTCAAATTCTAATCAATGTTCATCGTTTGGGGCTAGATGATGCAAGAAATTTCAATTTTTTTATTTTTTTTGAAATTTTGGAAATAGTTGGTAGTGGATTTTTTGTTGTTTTTAGTTGACAAATTTTGTTTTTGATTTTTCTGCATGGATGCTATCTCTAGCATTTTTCTACTTTAGCTTCTTTTTTTTCCCCCTCGAAATGAAATGATGCATTAATTGTAGTCCCATTAAGTTTCCGAACCGGTTCAAAACTTAATGCATAAACTATAAAAAAATCCAAAACAAAATAATATGCTTTATTTTTATAAATAAAAATAAAGATTACTAAGGCGAGACAATGGTAATCTCAAACCCGGATCAGCCTCAATTCTTAAAGAATTATCATGTACTTGCAGTTGAGAAGAAGTACCTTGTTGTGCGATTTCTTGTTGAACTTGAACCCTTTCAATATTGACAATATTAGGATCAAGATCAAGTGCAGCCGAAGCGGATGGCTCACATCGAGGGCGTTTGGTGAAGAATCCATAAAGCTTAGATTGCTTACCTATCATGAATTATAACAACAATAGCTAAATAAATCCCCAAATCATCAACTTTCAATTTTTCAAAACCCTAAAATTGAATCACAAAAAAATACCTTTTTGAGACATTGCCGGATCTAGAGGAAGGAGATGCGTCAGTGTCGGCAGCGGCGTGAGAGGGTCCTTCAAATTCATTAATCATAAGCCCCAAATCAGTAACAACAGAGAACATCAATTAAAGATTCCACCACAAAGCAAATCAAAATTGTAACCCTAATCATCTACAGAAAAGAGGATTGAGATCGAACCAGAGACGCGAGAGCCGAGAGGGCCGGCAGATGCTTCGGTGACCAGCAGTAGAACCGGCAGGCGGCAGATGCAGCGGCGGATCCAGAGGAAGGAGAAGCCGCAAGACTCTCGCCGTCGCTCTCTCAACTCTCTCCCAAATCCCAATCGATCGACTGAGCAAAATACCCTTCCAGCGGCAAACTAAGCGTAAAACGGAAGGTCTATTTTGAAATTCATAACTTTACAAAATTTAACTTAACTCATATTAACACTTTGCACTTCTATTCTTTCAAAAATAACACTTTGCACCCCTATAGTTTTTTTTTTTTTTTTTTTTTTTTTATAAATACTCAGTAAAAATTTCAGAAAAACCCAGGGTATGCAGCTGCGTACCCTGGATTCGCCACTGGTCTCAGCACAAGTGTCACTACTCAAAATGGAAATGTTTTAATACGCATATTTATATTCAACCAACCCCACCATTTAACCCCACTCATTCACTCTCTTCATTTTCCACCAATCATTTTTATTCAACCAACACTACTATTTACCCCACTCATTCTCTCTCATCATTTTCTACCACACACCTACTACATTTTCTTAATCCCCGTGTCTCAAAAATTGGTGACACTTCTGATGCTGGGACGGAGGGAGTACACGTAAAGAAAAAAGAGTTACCGACATGATAATCCATCAGTTGAATCCAATATTCTGGCCGCCTCCTCATTCGTAACACATCTCGCTGTCTTGTACTGATTCGCTGAAGCTCCCTTACCGACATGATAATCCATCAGTTGATACTTGATCGAACGTCCCATGTTTCACCACTCTAATCTCCAACGGCCCGATCGATTTCTCCTTCACCCTGAATTTCCTATATGACAAATCCAGCATGTCCTCCACCTTGATCGATCCCTTACCGACATGATAATCCATCAGTTGATACTTGATCGAACGTCCCATGTTTCACCACTCTAATCTCCCACGGCCCGATCGCTGTCTTGTACTTGATCTCGATCCGGTGGTGATGGACCATCACCACCGGATCGACTGGCTGATCAACTTTCCCTCCGTCACCATTTTTCTTAATCAGTTCCCAGAAAAGTACGTAATGGCCTGGGATTGAGGATGTGTATGCGTAGCTAGTGTAGTCGGATAAATGGAAACCGAGCTGCTCGATAGGGAGCTTAGCTTGAAAAATTGCTTTCATGAGGTCGCCTTCGCTTGTTTTTTCCCACATATTGCTCAAAACCACGTCTTCTTTCGCTCCATAACCGGAATTGTGGTGCATTGTTGTGGAAGCCGGTCACCATTAAAATGTCTTCAACTCTGTGTCGATATAGCCCTGTTTACACGTGAAGTAAATCAGGATTGAGGGTATGTGCAGTCTGACTGCACATACCTCATTTCCTGATTTAATTACTTCACGTGTAAACAGGGCTATATCGACACAGAGTTGAAGACATTTTAATGGTGACCGGCGACTGCACACAGAAGTCAATATAATGTAATTACTTTAACATGTCATTCACGTATTGTGCATGCTACCTCACGTTGATAAAAGTGAGACTTTTGTGTCGTCAGACTGCACATGCCCCGAATATACTCAAATGTTGTTTTGGGATTGTAATTAGAACTACAACGCACCTGCAAACGTTGTGACCAAGAGCTCGTAGTAGTGACCAACTTGCACGTCTACTAAGTCTAAATCTACGACTTTGTCACTTGAAACACCACCATCGGAGTTTTGCGTGAATGTATCCTCCTTTCCATGGTGTTTGTTGACGTGTAGGAACTCGAAATAGGCCATGTGTGGGAGGAGAGTGTAGGACACATCTGAAGGCTTGCTAAGCGGATTCAGATTGATACCGAATAAACATTCAGAAGAAGTATACACGGATGAAACTAGGGGGATGTTATCACAATAGAATTTGAGGTGGGAACGTATTGTAACATGGATCCCGTAACAATGGCTCCAATGTATTTGGTTCTTGCCAAAGTCTTTTAACTATGCCTTCCCACGATGATTCACACTCCATCTCAATTAGATGAGCCAGTTCAGGAAGATGGCTTGTCGAGTCGTTGTGACACTGCATTTCTACAATTTACGTCTGTGATCCATTCGCTGACCTGTCCGGTCCTAATATTTGAGCACATTTCTTTCCAGTAAGATTCCAAGAACTTGATCACGCGGAGGAACAACGAAGCAAATGTGGCTAATATTCGGACAACCTTTTCACGCTGGACAAGGCCACATAGTATCTGACAGTACATGCTCTGTTTGCTGTCTGAACAAAGTATGGTTTCTAAGGGCTGGTTTAAAACTGATCCTGCGGTCAGACCAGATGGAGTCGTGATTGATGGTTTGAGGATGACAATTGACATCGCTTTTCCTTGGTCCGAACCCTCAAAATACCTGAGATGCATGCATAAAAAATAATAATCAGAACTAGCCTTTAATCTTCATATACTCCCTCCGTCCTGAAATGAATGTCCGAGAAACTTTCAAATTTGCTCTTCGCCGAGAGTAAATTTGAAATTTCTTCAAACATTCATTTAGGGACAGAGCTAGTACATTTTACTATCCTATCCCATCCAAGCAACTAATTGACGAGAAGATGTTGTAAGTCTTACTATTTAGCAACTGCGGCAGCGAGGTTTTTTTTCCAAATGACCTTTCCGAGCCCTCAACAGTGGAGGGGATCATTTTTGGCTGTCCGCCTGAAGTACCAAAATTGCACATGGAAAGTGATGAAGATAATAACTTCAAGACAAAACTACTCCCTCCGTCCCAAAACGAATGTCCAAATTCGCTCATTTGGGATGGAGGGAGTAGATAATAGTATTTTCCATTGACATACGTACCTGGTGTAGACATTCAGTGATGGGTTGACCGTAGATAATACCGAAGGCTCACCACAAGCGACACGTTTTGAATTATAAGATCTTGATATCTTCATATTCCACAATCGGAGCTCTCTCCTTGAAAACTTGTTTAAGGTTTACTACTTTTTAATGTCATCATGTAAGTGGAAGCGGCTAAATAATTGCATAATATAGAAGCTACACTGGGAGTTCAAAATCATTGTATAAAATTAAAAAGATGCACACACTTTTTCTTTCTGATTAATGTTCTACTCCTCCCAGTTCCAAATTGATACTCTCTCCGTCTCAAATAAATGTCGTTTTGGAGTGTTTCACACATATTAAAATATCCATTAATGCATGTGAAGGAGTTTTGGAGTGTTTCACACATATTAAGAAATGTCATTAATGCATGTGAGGTCAGGAGTTCGAACCCTCTCCCCCTGTTGTATTATAAACTTATGGTTAGGTAAGAGATAGTTTACAATCATATTATTAAGGGTATAATTAGTATAGAGCAATAAAAAAGTTTTGAAAATAGTGAAAACACAAGTATTTTGAGATAAAATTTACCTCCCAAAACGACATTTATTTTGAGACGGAGGGAGTAGTTTCGTTTAACTTTTCAAATATTTTTCAGACAAATTTAGCAATATCAACTCCTGGGCCA
>JAOWBW010002883.1:0-49275 GCA_026119855.1 Campanula takesimana | reverse complement strand
CCCCAAGGTCCCGGGATTCCCTAATAGAACCTCGAACCTGGTGCGCGTGACTAACAAGAAACGAGAAAATGAATGACACCTGATTAACTCAAACTGACATCATATATACTCTCAAAAGGAACGAGCTAAGATAGTCACAACGAGTTCTATACCAAGAAATTTAAACCAAATGGTTGTACACAGCGGAAAACATGCCTAGCACATACGCTGCATTACAAGAACACTATACAAGTCTACCCAATATACTGAGTCCTAAACAACTGATACCAAATCATCCTCACCAAAACTGGAAAGGATAACAATCCCCAACAAGAACAACTGCCAAGTAGGCCCCTGCTAAGTCGAGCCTCACAACGTATTACCACTTGTTCCCTGGGGGGGGGGGGAAATAAACAAGGAACGGGGTGAGATAAATCTCAGTAAGTTACTAGATACAAGTACATAGCTGTTATCATGTAATCATGCAAATCAAGAAGATTATCAAGTAATCATGCTCAGATGTCATCAAGTAACAAGTATATGAGAGGCTAAGCCAACTCATCAAGTAACTAGCACAAAAGGCTAAACTAACACGTTCAAAGGATATTTCAACCTTATTCCTCCCAAGTAAACCATTGTTGCTGTTGCTTATTGCAGTGACAAATCACGATCAATCAAGTTGCTGCTGTGCAGTACACAAGAGGACCCGGTAACCAGTGTCACTAACAAGAACAAGATTCACGAGGTGTTCACGAGTTTAGCATTCACTTTTATCAGGCGTATTCTCTAATAAATGAAGCTATTGCCCTTAATATGGCCTGTAGTAAGGGGTCAAGCGCAGATACATAGGCACCCGATTATCACTTTGGCCCAGCCTCATGATAAGCGTGAACCTATACATCTCCGAGCAAGCAAGGTGACCAGCTGGACTCACACAAGAATGCACAAGTAGGTGTTTACTTGAACTACAAGAGTATAGAACTAAGTCCAAAGTAGTGGACTAGCTCTTCAGGAACCATGTAATCATGTGCTCACCAAATACAAGTACACGCAGCAATAATTGCGAATACAAATCAGTATAACAATGGCACGTAATGTGTCCACGTAACACATCAAGCCAAATTAAAGTCTATTAATAACAGACCCCAACCAAGTAGTAGGGTATGTCATTTTATGTCACTTTGTCATATGCCATATTTACACGTACATATTCATATAACCTTTAACACACTAATGTGTCTATCACGATACCCTTACTTCCAAGTAGAGCCCAACATCTTTAGACTCTAAGCACGTAGTCGAATAGGTCGTATTGTACCTAGTCACAATCATATCTCGCGTATATTTATCTCTAATCATCGAATACATTTTCCAACACATATTGTGTTCTATAATCATTGTTGTTAACTTAAATCGTAGATTCATAGTTATATGAATTATCTTCGTATTACACTAGTCCCTCATTCTTTAGGAACTCAACTCAAGAACAAGATATTTTCTTTATACTTTATTACTTCATTGAGTATATACACGATTAAAACCAAGTACTAGCACATTAGTGCTTGTTCATAGAACTTTCAATACACACGTATTAGATTCAAGTATGTCTTAGAGTTGTTCATTCTCTATCTAGTTTCCATATTCTAACTCTTTGGTTATTAATACCCAGTATCAAGTAGTCAACAAGCCACATTCTATCAAGTAACTATATGCAAGATTTGCACATTCACACCAAGGATAGTTCTAACACGTTAGTGCTTGTTCATAGCACTTTCAAGTTCATTACCATACACACATATTGGTTCCAAGTCATGTACAAGATTTTATCATCTTACATTCAAGTTTTCAATCCAATTCTTTGGGATGTTCAAGACATGTACAAGAATTAATTATCTTATACTCAAGTTATTATTCCAATCTTTGGATATTCAAGTTATGTACAAGATTTGATTGTCTTAAACTTCAAGTTCAAGCTAAGTGGATGAGTTATACATCTCATACTTACAAGTTCTTAATCCTATATTTTGGATGTTCAAGCTCAAGACATTGTTCTAGTGCCCCTAAGGTACACAAACATTGGAATCAAGACACATTTAACACATTAGTGTTTGTTCTTAGCACTTTCAAGACATATAAAAGAGTTCTTACTTTGATATTCAAGTTCTCATTTTAAATTAATGAGTAATCATGTTCAAGACCAAGTTCTGATGCCCCTAAGGTGTCATAACACTTTCTAGGACATCTTATACTAAGGCTAGATACTTTAACTAGGGTTAAGTCTAGCTTAATCAAACTTTATTCAAGACTTTTGTTCATCAGGGTATGTGTGCGGTCGCCTAAAGTGACCTGTGCGGTCGCACACTAGGCAGGTCAATCCGTTGAAAAACCTTCCAGCAAGATGGGCGGCCGCCCGGCCCAAAATGGGCGGTCGCCCAAGGTACAAAATTTCGAAATTTTATTTCTTTCCCAGGCTTAATAATTCTCCGTCCCAAGCGTAGGAGTAACTTTCTATTAACACTTAGGCAATACTCAGGACATACAAACAAGTTCAAAACATTACTTTCAAGTTTATTTCATCAATTTTACCGTCCTACAATTAATAGGATAATTTTCTTTTTATTCCATTTAAATATTTCACCATCCCAAAAGTATAAGTATAATTTTCTAATATACTAATATAAACATTTAGGGATACTTTCATTCATTTTCCTGTACCACAAATAATGGTACAATTTTTCTAATAACATTTAAATCAAGTTAATATTTTACCGTCTCACGAGTAGGAGTATAATTTTCTTAAAACTTTCAAACCCATTTAGGCTCATGTATTCTGTACCTAGTATAAAAATACTCCCTTCGTCCCAATTTTACAAGTATCACAAAATTCAACCAAATCACGAAATTAACAAGCACAAGTATCAAGAATAACACATAAGCATGTTATTACAAGCAAGGGGGAGCTAGTGACTTACCTAGTCCGAAATCAAATTCATCCAAACTAATTTCTGTTCGGCAGGAAATGCTCTACTCACCGCCCTGATCATTTATGCGAAGTCGGATTTTCGAACAGAGGCATAATTAAGCGAGTGGAGTCGAGAATAGGGTAAACCCTAACTTTCTTTTAAGAAACAGAGAGAAAGTACGAGAAAGAAATGGGAAACAATGACTCTGAGGAAGGCAACCCAAGCTTTATCCTATACAAGATTCAAAAATTACAACTAGGCCCCTCAAGTTTTAACTTTGACAAAAAGGCCCTTCAAGTTTCAATTTGAGCAATTAAACCCCTAAACTTTAATTTTCACAAATGACCCTAAAGTTTAACTTTGAACAATTAGGATTTAAACTTGCTCAATTAGTTAAATAATTAACTCAAATAAAATAGCATATAATTATGCAAGACAAGAATTTAACAGGAATTAGGACGGGCTCCTCCCCTCCTTAAAGAAAATTCATCCTCGAATTTTACTGGTCGGAATTATAACACATATAATCAACAAATAGAACTCAAGAATAGCAAGAATATGATATACCACACCATATTATCAATTACCTGCGAGTATTATTCTCACATAACCTTCTCGATACCGTGACTTTCCCATGAAACTTTCACAAGAAGTATCCGTGCTCAAGACAAGAATCAAGTATCCATACAAGTAATCACCCATATACTAAGTAATTCGCGTGATTGAATTTCCACTAAATAGCAAGCTCATACAATATCCACAAGGAAATCCACTTCACATGCTCGCAACATATGATCAAGAAGCAACCTCGGTTAAATATCCAAAGTGCTTAGAAAAATTATTATAATCAAGATGTAAAACAAGGTGTAGAACAAGATGTAGAACAAGAATCCCTGTCATATATTATATCCACAAGTATTCCATGTAATCAAGATGTATCAATCATAACATCACAACACATAAAGTCAAGCAGATTTGATTAATCAATCCACTATAACCAATATCATCGGGACTTATCTATTAAATGATAATCCTTCCACGAAATCCATCGCAATATATTCATATATTCACAAATCTCGAAGGATTATAACAAATCAAACGATCTATGATATTCTGCTTTCAAATAATCGCAATTCAAGGATTTAATTGAATACTCAGAAATTTTCTCCCATTCAGTACCATCAATCATGAAATACAAGTCTTTATGTTCAATGAATCCGCTAATACAATAGCCGTAGGATCACAATCAGTTTCAAGTCATAAGTAGAATTATTCTATTCATAAAGATTCAATCTCCTCGAAGCATATACAAGTACGTTACCATTTTGAATTAACACACGTTTTATCTCTTGTTCGAGCTTCACTATACATAATGAATTTATCATATCCACTATATTGGTGAATCTTGACACATATACGAGAAAATAGTAACACTTGTCATATCCTCCAAATAACCATCATATTAGTCAAATCCACTAGGCAATGTCAAATACTGAAGTTGTGGTCATCCATCATTTCAATATTTAAAAATTGGCTTCACGTTTATCAATCAATCGGAAAGTGTAGCTTTCTGTGTCAAATAGTTAATGATAGAGCTACCTTCGAAATTCATTAATGAATCTCTAACAAGATCAAGAAAATCTCAATAACATGCGTACCTCGGTTGTTTCCACTTATACAGGTCAATAAAGATACTTACTTCAGGCATCCACTTCAAGGTAATAGATCCTCTATCTCTTGCTAGCTTTTGGAAACAATTGTTTCTCTCGAGAAATTTCAATACAATCAATTCTCAGTCTGCGACTTTGTATGCACCAACAAGTCATTAATCAATTCATCGCAAAGAAATCAAATTATGGTTTGAAGATATCATTCATCAAATCCATCAATACTGCTAGATCACATATCAATCGAAATAGCATAATCACGAATTCATAACAAGCATACCTGATATAAGAAGATGTCTTCAGTATATCCTCATAGTTGACTTTCCAACTAATGGTAGCCACTTATCAATCAAACACTGAATAGACCACTGATTAACTTCAGGGATCAAATAAATCATCCATACACGATAACAAGTACTGGTTCATTATAGTCACCTGGTTGAATTCTTTGCATTCAATATGAAATCGCAAAGTACCATATCTCTTCATACCAATCAATACATATACACTTCACGCATATATACTAAGCTGGGTGAATCCTCTATCAAGAAATTTCTCAAGTTGAACCTTCAACACTTTGAACTCAACCGATGTCATGAACATTGATTTAAATATCAGCACTATATTTGTACTGTAGCAACTCAAGATAACTCAAGGTTCTCATCATGTATCATGTACTACTCAGTATAAATTATATCTGGGATCTCACAAAGAATGATGTATCCATTCTTCAATTTTGGTGTAGACATTCTTCCGTCAACCACATATGCTAAATATTCAGCACAACCTTGACAATCATTTTCGGGCTTTCAATGCAAAACATGAATATTATACATAATTATATCATGCTCATATAAATAGTCAAGCATACTAGTATAGAAATATTCACCATCTATTGTGGAAAACAAGAATGGCATAACATATAGAAAGCCAAATCATAACACGTAAAAGCCAAGCCATATCACGTATCACATCAATGCCCCATGAAGGTAACATGACCAAGTTAACATATAACGTATAGGGTGTTATCACCCACACTTCTATCAAGCTCTTATAAATAACGATATCAATCACGTAGTCTCTTACTAGAGAATACGCCTAAGTCTTTAAAGACTCGCACTCTCGATTCTCAAACCATCTTATTCCAATTGGGATCAACACTATCAACACCAGTCCTATGCCTGGTATAACAACAAGTAACGAAGCACTCGACGTCGAAAACACACCCAAGACTAACCCAACCTAGGCCATAGACCCTATCTAGGCTTAGAGCTAAACCATAGCTCTGATACCAAAACTGACACGCCCCCAAGTCCCGGGATTCCCTAATAGAACCTCGAACCTGGTGCGCGTGACTAACAAGAAACGAGAAACTGAATGACACCTGATTAACTCAAACTGACATCATATATACTCTCAAAAGGAACGAGCTAAGATAGCTCACAACGAGTTCTATACCAGGAAATTTAAACCAAATGGTTGTACACAGCGGAAAACATGCCTAGCAAATACGCTGGCATTACAAGAACACTATACAAGTCTACCCAATATACTGAGTCTAAACAATTGATACCAAATCATCCTCACCAAAACTGGAAAGGATAACAATCCCCAACAAGAACAACCTGCCAAGTAGGCCCCTGCTAAGTCGAGCCTCACAATGTATTACCACTTGCTTTCCTGGGGGGGGGGGGAAATAAACAAGGAACGGGGTGAGATAAATCTCAGTAAGTGACTAGATACAAGTACATAGCATGTTATCATGTAATCATGTAAATCAAGAAGATTATCAAGTAATCATGCTCAAGATGTCATCAAGTAACAAGTATATGAGAGGCTAAGCCAACTCATCAAGTAACTAGCACATAAGGCTAAACTAACACTTTACAAAGGATATTCCAACCTTATTCCTCCCAAGTAAACCATTGTTGCCGTTGCTTATTGCAGTTGACAAATCACGATCAATCAAGTTGCTGCTGTGCAGTACACAAGAGGACCCGATAACCAGTGTCACTAACAAGAACAAGATTCACGAGGTGTTCACGAGTTTAGCATTCACTTTTATCAGGCGTATTGCTCTAATAAATGAAGCTATGCCCTTACTATGGCCTGTAGTAAGGGGTCAAGCGCAGATACATAGGCACCCGATTATCACTTTGGCCCCAGCCTCATGATAAGCGTGAACCTATACATCTCCGAGCAAGCAAGGTGACCAGCTGGACTCACACAAGAATGCACAAGTAGGTGTTTACTTGAACTATAAGAGTATAGAACTAAGTCCAAAAGTAGTGGACTAGCTCTTCAGGAACCATGTAATCATGTGCTCACCAAATACAAGTACACGCACGCAATAATTGCGAATACAAATCAGTATAACAATGGCACGTAATGTGTCCACGTAACACAATCAAGCCAAATTAGAGTCTATTAATAACAGACCCCAACCAAGTAGTAGGGTATGTCATTTTATGTCACTTTGTCATATGCCATATTTACACGTACATATTCATATAACCTTTAACACACTAATGTGTCTATCACGATACCCTTACTTCCAAGTAGAGCCCAACATCTTAGACTCTAAGCACGTAGTCGAATAGGTCGTATTGTACCTAGTCACAATCATATCTCGCGTATATTTATCTCTAATCATCGAATACATTTTTCAACACATATTGTGTTCTATAATCATTGTTGTTAACTTAAATCGTAGGATTCATAGTTATATGAATTATCTTCGTATTACACTAGTCCCTCATTCTTTAGGAACTCAACTCAAGAACAAGATATTTTCTTTATACTTTATATACTTCATTGAGTATATACACGATTAAAACCAAGTACTAGCACATTAGTGCTTGTTCATAGCACTTTCAATACACACGTATTAGATTCAAGTATGTCTTAGAGTTGTTCATTCTCTATCTAGTTCCATATTCTAACTCTTTGGTTATTAATACCAAGTATCAAGTAGTCAACAAGCCACATTCTATCAAGTAACTATATGCAAGATTTGCACATTCACACCAAAGATAATTCTAACATGTTAGTGCTTGTTCATAGCACTTTCAAGTTCATTACCATACACACATATTGGTTCCAAGTCATGTACAAGATTTTATCATCTTATATTCAAGTTTTCAATCCAATTCTTTCTGATGCCCCTAAGGTGTCATAACACTTTCTAGGACATCTTATACTAAGGCTAGATACCTTAACTAGGGTTAAGTCTAGCTTAATCAAACTTTATTCAAGACTTTTGTTCATCAGGGTAGGTGTGCGGTCGCCTAAAGCGACCTGTGCGGTCGCACACTAGGCAGGTCAATCCTTTGAAAAACCTTCCAGCAAGATGGGCGGTCGCCCAGCCCAAAATTGGCGGTCGCCCAAGGTACAAAATTTCGAAATTTTATTTCTTTCCCAGGCTTAATAATTCTCCGTCCCAAGCGTAGGAGTAACTTTCTATTAACACTTAGGCAATACCCAGGACATACAAACAAGTTCAAAACATTACTTTCAAGTTTATTTCATCAATTTTACCGTCCCACAATTAATAGGATAATTTTTTTTTTATTCCATTTAAATATTTCACCGTCCCAAAAAGTATAAGTATAATTTTCTAATATACTAATATAAACATTTAGGGATACTTTCATTCATTTCCCCCTACCACAAATAATGGTACAATTTTTCTAATAACATTTAAATCAAGTTAATATTTTACCGTCTCACGAGTAGGAGTATAATTTTCTTAAAACTTTCAAACCCATTTAGGCTCATGTATTCTGTACCTAGTATAAAAATACTCCATTCGTCCCAATTTTACAAGTATCACAAAATTTAACCAAATCACGAAATTAACAAGCACAAGTATCAAGAATAACACATAAGCATGTTATTACAAGCAAGGGGGAGCTAGTGACTTACCTAGTCCGAAATCAAATTCATCCAAACTAATTTATGTTCAGCAGGAAATGCTCTACTCACCGCCCTGATCATTTATGCGAAGTTGTATTTTCGAACAGAGGCATAATTAAGCGAGAGGAGTCGAGAATAGGGTAAACCCTAACTTTCTTTTATGAAACAGAGAGAAAGTACGAGAAAGAAATGGGAAACGATGACTCTGAGGAAGGCAACCCAAGCTTTATCCTATACAAGATTCAAAAATTACAACTAGGCCCCTCAAGTTTCAACTTTGACAAAAAGGCCCTTCAAGTTTCAATTTGAGCAATTAAACCCCTAAACTTTAATTTTCACAAATGACCCTAAAGTTCAACTTTGAACAATTAGGACTTAAACTTTCTCAATTAGTTAAATAATTAACTCAAATAAAATAGCATATAATTATGCAAGACAAGAATTTAACAGGAATTAGGACGGGCGTTACATTTTGAGCATGGCCATGCATTTCATCACAACTATTCATCGAGGGGGCCAAGCCTGACATCTCTCATAAAGAGGGACAAATCCTATCTTGACCTATTACACTTCCCAACATAGCTTCGATCATACCAATCATATCCTTTATAGTTACTCGGTTAAGAGTAACGTTTGAATATGTCAAACATGATCTCCATTATGTGGAAGATCGCAATAATCTCAAGTCTAAGGATTCCAATGATATAACTATTAGAGGTGTAATTATGACATTATGACCATGACATAATCCTCATCTTTGGGTCATGTCCAGTATATATTCACCAACATATACCCATAAGTTTAACTTGTATCCAATACACATAATCATCAAATGATTATCTAATTAAACTTATACTAGTTCTTCATAAGTACTAGGGACGGGGATTATCATAACAAAACATGTAACAACAAATAATAATCAAAAACATCTCTTTATATATATGAAAAAGTAATAACAAACATTGTCAAACAACGTGCTAAATAACATGCTTAGGGTATACACACCAACACAACTCTGGAAGCACTCCGGTACCAAAAAAAAAAAAAGCTTCAGTGACCTTCCGGCAACCAAACAACTGAGAACTTATCAGTAAGTTCTCAGTTGTCAACTAAACTATTAAGAACACCACCAACTCCGACGACCAAACAGCTGAGAACTTATCTATAAGTTCTCAGTTGTCAACTAAACTACTAAGAATACGAACAACTCCGGTGACCAAACAACTGAGAATTTATCAGTAAGTTCCCAGTTGTCAACTAAACTACTAAGAACACGAACAAATCCAGCGACCACCAACTCCGATGACTAAACAACTAAGAACTTATCAGTAAGTTCTCAGCTGTCAATAAAACTATTAAGAACATGATCAACGTCGGCGACCACCAACTCTGGCAACCAAACAATTAAGAACTTATGAGTAAGTTCTCAATTGTCAACTAAAGTACTAAGAACTCGATCAACTCAGGCAACCACCAACTCCAACTACCAAACAACTAAGAACTTATTAGTATGTTCCCAGTTGTCAACTAAACTACTAAGAACACGATCAACCGAGAATGTCACAAGAACAACTTCACATATTTCATGGTATTTAAGAATTTCACAAAAAATGAGAAGTTCATAGTTATTTCAATAAACAAATGAGAAGTACATAGTTGCTCCAAGAAACAACTGAGAAGTTGATCGGGAACTTTGAGCCGCAACTAACATATGAGAAGTTCACAATTGTCCTAAAAAAGGACTGAGTGTCTAGACCTATAACTTGTTGCAGGTGGGGAAAGTGAGGGGATGTGTGAGGTGGCCGGATCTACAGGAAACAGATTTTTACTTAGATAGTTATAAATGTCATCCCGACAAGTGCACCTGTTTTGTTATCAGGATGGGACGTACCGATACTGGAACACACTTCTGTATCTTTCGGATTTACAACATATTTTAATTATTTTATAATAGTAAATTTTAGTGTGATCTACAATTATTTAATAAATAGAAACATATTACAAATATTTATTTTAATGATATTTAATATCAAATCCAAAAGTGGTAGGCAAACCTTTTTTCTAAGGAAAGCATCCAAACAATTTAGAACAACAATAAATTAATGGGAGAGGCTATTGCCACTACAATAAATACTTATCCACTACATCATAGTTATTTTTGGTAAATGAATTATTTACTTGACTCATTTTCCCTTAAAAAGAGATTATTTAAACTACAAAATTTATTTATCCACTACATCCAATATTATCTATTATAGCTATATATTGTGTTGTTAATATATTTTCAATGTTCAAAACAATATTTTAATTATGATAAGATAAAAATATTTATTTATGTATATTAATTATTATTATTTTCCTTTTTTTATTTAAATAAAGATAAGTAAAAAAGAGAAAGATAAAAATGATTAGCCAAAGAATTGAAGATATTATAATTTAAACAATGAATTTTGCAATAAAGTAATAAAATGGTGAATGTATTAACTAATATATTATAAAAAATTAAGTGATCTATTGGATATTTTAAAATATTTGTATTTATTGCTTTCAACTATTAAAGTGAGTTGTGAACTTACTAACTACTATTTCGTTATTGTAGATTAAAAAAAGTTTTAATAATTTGTTATCAAGCTCATAAAATCAAATATTATTTTCAATAGTACTTTAAATATTTTCAATATTCTTCATTATTATAAAGAAAATATTATATAATTGGATTTTGCTTTCATCAATCAAAAGCTAAAAATAAAAATACATTTTTTAGTTAAAAGGAAAATAAAAATTAATTTAAAAATTAAAAATTATTATTAGATATGGCAAGTATTTTGAAGGCATAGAATGCCATCACCGTAATTAGTCAAAATTTAATTTCACATGTCAAGTATTTATAGTAATTACAACATCTACTAATATATTTCATTCATTCGTTAAATGTATAAGGACATTTATGTCAATATACAAAAAAATGTAGTGGATAAATAAAAAATGTAGTGGCATTAGCCCCTCCCTAAATTAATTAATCAAACTAAAGAAGTAATGAAATCAATTTTTTTTTGAAGGAGAAATCATTTTTTTTAATGTAGAAAATAGATAGAAAGTATTAAAAAAGATACAAGAATGTAGTTTTTTTTTTTTTTTTTTTTTTTTTTTTTTGTATAACCCGTTAAACAAGGAGGTTTAGGCACATGTGACAAAGTTGTAAGCATTAAATAATAACTCCCCCACTTTTAAGTATTTGAGTTTTTTTTTTTTTTTGGCATAATTCCACAAGAACCCTATTCCCAGATCAGAAAGTTATAAAAACCCAACCCATATGCTTAAGCCAACCTACACCCTAAGCCAGATCAAAATTCCATCAAAACCCAACATCCTTTGACCCAGTCAAAATTAATTTTTAAATTACAATTCTACCCCTAGCGGCCTAGCCCCAAATGAAACCCCATTTTTTTCTCTCTCTCTCTCTCTCTTCTCTTTTTTATCTCTTCACTCTCTCTCTAAACACACACACTCAGCCCCACAGACACAGACACAGACACAGACAGACTCTCTCTCTACGTACATCTCCGGCGATCCTCCGACGATCTCTCTGTCGGTCCTCCGGACATCACCAAATCTACAGCCATCCTCCAGACGCTAAGACCTCAGATCCGGCGCTACCGTTCGCCGGCTGCAGACCTTCGTCTCTTTCTACAAATGCACAAACTCCGATGACCTAAACTCCATCCATCTCCCTCGCCTCCAGCTATCAGATCTGCAGATAATTAGAGCCAGACGAACCTCTGTCCTCTATCTCTCTTTCTTTCTCGCCTCCCACCTCTAAATCACCTCGATGGTCAGATCTGGCCGGAAAGCTACCGACCTCCATCTTTGCCGGCAAATAGCTTTCTCTCATATTAATTTAATCATTTGTTACCTTCATTAAATAACCAAGTTCTCTCCACGGTCGATATTGTAAATTGTTTTTCTTCCTTCAGCCTCTCCCTTCCTCTGGTCTCTCACTTCATCCGACTTTCTTCTTCAAGACCCTTTCGCCCTGCCTCCTCGTGATCACGGAAAATTTAAACAAATCTAATAACGAGTTACGGTTTGAATCGTGGTTTGAACCGCAGTTTAAACTAAGATCTGGACTATGGTTTGGACCGCGGTTTGAACCAAACCATAGTGGTTCGGTTTGAATTTTTTCATGGTTTGGTTCGGTTTGGAAATTTTTCAAACCGATGATTAGTGGTTCGGTCCGTAAATTCTCCCAAACCTAATTATTCACACCCCCTACCACAACTAAGATCAATGACCCTATTTTAAGAATCGGAGAGGAAGTGAGGGACCATTACCTCATATAGTTTGGCTTCCAACAATTTAAATCTCGATTGTTCATATGAGCAAATCCCCAAATTCGAATTGAATACAGTTTCATATAATCGCCAGCAATTGTATATCAACAAAGTGAATCGTAATGCGGCCATGATCGATCGATGTAAGTTTGGCTATATTCCAACAATGGGGATGTCTAAAGCCATCAGAGTTCCCTATCTTCATCACTCCGATTGCAATTCAATTGTATAAATTCTGATTCTGATGACTTTAAAGATCCCCACTGTTGGAATGAGTATTGATCACCACTTTCAAAAACCTATTTCCTCCGCAGATGAGGAATTTCCTTATCGGCAGGTGCGTTTAAAATCATTTCTCGAACCTCTTTCATTTGTGTTTGTTTCAGTTGATTCTCCTTTTGTTTTCTGTTTGTAGCCTCTTAGTGTCTGTTTCAGTTGAGTTACATACAGCCAGTGTGGGAATTAGGGTTTTAGGCTTTTGGTAAGCAGGTAACGAAACTATGGTTTTCAGATTTCAGAAATACGCGAACCAATTTTAAATGAAATTTTGTCTGTTCTCATAAATTTCTAAAAGCTGTTATTGATAAATATTTTTTGTAGTGCATGAATAACGATTCTTAGAACTTCATAAGGATTATCAATCCATTCAATTTTGGTTAAAGCTGCAGTGAGTTGCATAATAAAAATGGGAAGCCTTTTTGGGACAGAGGGAATATATCTAAGTTAGAATATATGATTGTTGGTTCGCGTAATGTTGTCAACTATTAAGATGATATACTTGAGATTAGTGGACCAAATAGGAAGTTCCATGACTTGTATACTGATAGAGTTGGCGCCTCTCCATTTCAAGATTCCCTCAATTCCTTCGATTGAATTTGTTTTGCTTGCCACGTAAATGCGATGGACACTTGGTGACCGTCTAATGGTGCATTTGGGAAATTTTGTAAATAAAGATGGCCCTGATCAAGCCAACCCATCATGACATTGAAACTTAAACACTCGGATCGACCGAATTTACACAATCTTGTGGCCCTTTTGCTAATAAATCTACCCGCCAGAAATATTGATTGCGACTTTGAAACTTTTTCCCAACATTTCCCCCAATTCATATATGTATCTCCTTCATAAATAGATCTACGATTGATTGAACAAGCAAATGATGATGTTTGGATATTGAGATTTGGTCTAATTGGTAGCAATTTTAACCGTCAGCATATTGAGATTTGGTCTATGAAAGAGTATGGAGTTTCTTCGTCTTGGGCTAGATACTTTGCCATTAGAATCGTTAATAACTACATTTTAGTCAGACCGATAACATTTTGGAAAAACGTGGAGCTTAAGTTCTTATGGTATAATGGATTGCTCCTTTTATATGATCCAAGCGAAAAGAAGTATAGTGGAAGTTTTAATCTGGGACGTACAAGAAATGATGATGTTTGGATTTATACACCAAGCTTTCTTTCGCCGACTCATCTATGCTTCGGATCACGTTTGAGGGTTTTAAGAATACCAAGTCTTGCTTACTGTACTAGCCTGGTTGTAAATCCTGTTGGCGCCTTATATGTTGTGGCTTTATCATTCCATGGGGTTCATGCTGGATGGGTGGTCAGTCATTTCATGATTATCTTTAAATTCTAAGCTTTATGTATAATTATGCTGTTTTAGAAAAACAAAACTTGAATGTTGGATGAATAATTTCTTTTTTCTGCTCTTGAATTTTGCATATAAATATCTGTTTTTCATGTCTAACTCTCTAGTTATAGTAGCGTTCTTATATTTCATCTATGGTAGGAGGAGTTAATGGGAATGACATTGTAGTTTTAATAGAAGCACGAGTATGTTCCCGGCATATATCCCACAGTTGTTACCACATTGTGAAAATGCAAAAAGTTTGATTTAACTTAACTTTGATAAGTGCTCTCTTCTTCATAGTTGAGCGTACACTTACGTCCAAATTAACCTTCTTAAATGCTTAATATGTATTTTATAGTATTGTGTGTAAGGAGTAATAGGCCATTGCCCATTAATTATCACCTGACTTGCTGTTTCTTAGAAGTAGGGGTGGCAATTGGGTGTTTTGGGTTCATCCACATTAGTTAAAAACACCCGGGTACTCGGATCTTTTTAACTAATGTGGATAAACCCAAAAACAGCCAATTGCCACCCCTACTTAGAAGAGATTGCTATTTGGACATGTGTGTGACAAGCTCATCTTCTCTGCCCCACTTCCATTATATACATTCATGTCATTTAGGTTGTGCTTTGTTGATCAAATTTCTTTCTATATAATTTGCTAAATTTGATATCACATTTAACTGGCATTGAACTGCTTTATCTTGTCTCAATAATTTAACTTAAAGCTATAGCTCATATTCCTCAATACTCCCTCCGTCCCATAACTATGTGCACAAAATGAGTTGCGCACGGGAATTAAGGGATGAATAGTAGTGGGTAGTTGTTGTGAGTGTAAAAAGTGAGGTAGGAGAGAGAAAGTGGGGTAGGGAACAGTAGGTTGATTGGTGTTGTGAGTATAAAAGTAAAGTAGGAGAGAGAATGAGTGGGAGGAATAGTAACGATTCTTTGCCATTTTAGGAAAGTGTGACTTATCAATGGGACGCCCAAAAAGGAAATTTGTGCGCGCATAGTTATGGGACGGAGGGAGTATATGACTAAAAAGTGCCTTTTTTTTGAGTTTAGGCTCTCTCTTAACCATTTGGATGCTATGGGACTCTGAACCATTCCATTAGTTCACATTATCAGTTTAGTTAGGGGCCACATGTTGATATTTTATGATGCCACATAGTCCAGCGAATTTGAGTCAAACAAGTCAAGACGATAAGACCATATACTTTCTGCGCCTAACAAATTAAGCCCATTGCTCTTATTCTTTCAATTTTTTCTCTGCCTCTCAAGCAACATTATTTTTTGAGGGGGGGGGGGATTATGCTTATATGGCCATGTTTGTTGCTAAGCATAGCTCCTTACTTGTTTGTTTAGGTATTTTACTTGTTTGAGGTCTTAGTTTAGTTCTTCTTCGTTACAAATTTTACACACCCTTGATATTTGCTTTCTTATATACTCCCTCCGTCCCACCTCACTTGATGCCAATTTCCATTTTCGTCCGTCCCACTTCACTTGATACTACCTAAAATGGAAAGCTTTATACTCACAACAATAATCAAATTACTATTCCCTCCATTCATTCTCTCCCCTACTTTACTTTTCCTACTCACAAAACTTCCTTCCGCTAATTTACTCTCCTACTTTTTCTTAGTTATTGTGCCCGTCAATTTGTTATCAAGTGAGTTGGGACGGGAGGGAGTATGTATTTTTTTCGTGTTCTTCGATTCGACCTTCTGTTTTCATTGGCTGGTAATGCTCGTAGTGCTGGTAAACCCGCTGCATTTGTCTCATCATCTACTTAAAATCGGTCATTGACTCTGGTGCCTCAAACCACATGATTAGAAACATAGGTATATTTTCTTCGTTATGGTGCCTCAAACCACAATGCTCGGTGCTTCACAGATGTTATAAACTGAATGCATGGATGCTTCTAGAAGGCATCGCACAAAGTGCCAACCCGCAATGTAATGTATGTACTTATTAATGTACTTATTATTTCATGTTTTTCATATAAAAAATGTTGGAATGCTTTACATTAATAATCCAACTCGTCTGTCTCTACATAATTTTTTTATAAATAGCAATACTCTCTTTTTGTGTAATATGCGGAATTGAGCCCAATAAGGTTGTATGATTATAAGTTTACTTCTTAAATTATATGAAGTTTGTTGCCAAATGTTTTTATTTGAATCAATCCAACCAAAAAAAAAGAAAGAAATTTGAATTACAATTTGTATGGAGATGGAGTAAGAACTGAGTATGGTTCGGATTAGAAGACAGTGTCTGATGGAGTACTCCGGTCATATAATTAATATCAGTGTTGGTTGCTTAAAGATCAATTCCCTTTTTGTTCTCCTTGATTTTCAGTTCTTATTGGATAGTTCAATCACTTTCCATTTTGTTGTAGTTTAACTGAAAAGATCAAGTACTATGCCAAACTTAATTGTTGGTACATGTTTTCTTCCTTTCCAATACAAGGCAATTTAATAGGAACGATGAAGAAAATTCTGCTAATTGTTTACGTTCTCTGTTACTTCTGTAAAATGTTGTTTTATGAATCATTTTTCAACAGGTTTTGCATGCTTCCTTTAACACACATAGCTTTTGTTTTAAGGAAATTAGAAACCCTTTCATGCGTATTGTTAAGTGAGTGAAGAAGCATTAGCACCCTGTTGTTTCTATTCTTAATGTCAGCTACGTAAAAAACTGAATAATTCTTAAACATTTTTTTCTTAACTTTGTTTCAAAATTTACCATTCTTCTCATCGGACTCATTAACTACTTTAATTCTTGAGCATTCTGAAAGAGTACAGTTTCTTATATATGCTGAATCACTATCCTCTGTTCCCAATTTTGCCTAAGTTTTGAAGTACATGATACTACCTCCGTCCCAAAATGAATGTCCGAAAAAATTTCAAATATACTCTTGATCAAGTGCAAATTTGAAATTTTTTTTGGACATTCATTTTCAGATGGAGGTAGTATGTTAGATTGGGAGTTGTCCTTGATAATCTGTTAAATTCTGGTGGTGTTAAAACAAAAAAGGAAAAAGGAACATGCATTTGCTTATAGTCACCGAATCTGGAGCCACTATTCAGGGGAGTCTCCTATTTTGATGGCTAGGATTTAGTTTTATCTTGATCCAATGACTAATAATACCCCGCACATTTTCATACGAAATGTTTTTTCGCTAGCATATTTAATAAGCACATATATGTTGAAGCTCCAAAATATTATGTTCTTGGATAGCATTTATAGTTTAAGCGCAACATATGTGATTTGAAAAACAGGTAAAAAGATAATTTCTTTGAACAGTGGTTCTGTATACACAGTCTCCGGTAAGATTATTAAGCGCTTTGTGAATATGTACTTAATTCCATTCTTTTCGAGAACTAGTAGCATTTGGTTAATTACCTGTGATAGCATTGACTTGTTAAAATGTGACATATTCTGCACTTGCCCATATCGTTAGTGATTCCGTAATTGATTTTTACATGTTTTCCGTTCTATTGTTAAAATGTGACATATTCTGCACTTACCCATATCGTTAGTGATTCCGTAATTGATTTTTACATGTTTTCCGTTCTATTGTCAAGTTCTTGTCATTTTGGACTGGGCTCTGATGCTACCCACAAAATTGGTTCAGCAACTTTTGTCAGGTAAGACAAGAAACAGTATGTGTTTGGAAATTACAGCTGAGATAATGCTAAAACTAAAGCTAAATATGAAGTATGAATTGATAAAAAAAAAAACCCATCAACCCCCAAGCTACTAATAGCCAAAGAAGAAAACCTTCAAACCCAATTCCCGAATTCGCTGAAACCTTCAAACAGTAGCAGGAGTGAGCCAATTAGAAATTGAATGGTTTCTTTCTCTAAACTTTTTGCTTCTTTAGACCAAGTTGAATAGTTTCTTAGCCCATTAGTATCTCTAATGTCGGTAATAAGATTATAAGTTCATCGCTTCAGACCCATTATTGAATATGCCTATTGTTCTTGTTAAGAGAGCGCTGATACGTTCAAGTGTCTCTTCATTTTCTCTGCTCCATATCCATTATCGATTGGGTCCTCCGTGTTTGTAGATTTGAAAGGTCTGTGTTTTCTCCTACTTGTTGAATCTAAAGAGCTGCACCTGCAAATTGCAGAGCACCGTTTTATAAATGGGTTAATACAAGGATGCCCCATTTGTTGTGGTCGTAGTAGACCCCATGTACTTCCATCGAGACCATACACGTGGCTTCTGACGCATCCTCCATTTCTTCACTTCCGTACGTTTCTTTTTCTCTCTTTCCTCTCCCTCTTTCGAGTTTCAACTCTCCATTCCCCAGCTGTTGTAGAACAGAAGAAGCGTTAATTGTAATTTACTTCTTATCCCTCTCTCTCTCTTGTCTATACTCCCTATGTCCCAATATGATCGTCATACATTTTCCCTAGATACTACAAAGGTACTTTGAGCAATAATTTTAGTTTAACTGAATTATCCTAATGAACATTTAACTGAATTATCCTAATGAACATCTAAAACTTGTATTGATACACCTTCAACAATACTATCAGAAACTACTTCAGATTTTCATTAGGATAATTGAATTAACCCAAACTTATTGTTCAAAATACCTTTGTATTAACTACGAAAAAACTATGAAGATCATTTTGGGGCAGAAGCAGTATATATCCTGTATGTGGATATATGTCTTCATCAATATGGAACTGCTGGTTTTGTGATCATATGGGTATGTGTGTGTCTGGACTATGATCATTTCGTTTTCATCAATATTTTTTTATGAGCAATTTTCATCATATTATAGATATGGATTTTGATTATTTATCGCTAAGATCAATTCGTTTCCCATTTTTTGAGTAAATTTATGCACTTGATCCCATTTCTTGGAGTATGCATGTTTTGTTTTCTCGAGAAAGTTCTTCTCTTTTAATTTTCCAATTTTACCCCTCTGTCTCCTGCTCTGTTCTGTTTTCTCAAGATATTTAGCTGAAGCTACGTTGATAGCTTGTCGTCTCTTTAATCGCATGTCTTAATCAGCTCTTCAATGAAATTTGCCTATAATCCGTCTTCTGTGGAGCTAGTCTATCGTCTCCTGATCCAAAAATTTCCTGAGGTATCTTCTGATCTCAGCGTCTTGCTTGTTTTTCTTAGAACCCTTTCCTAACTTAATGTTAAACTTTGTTCAATCTTCTTATTGAGTCTTGTTCTGTTCTTTAATATGTTTAGCTATGGATCATTTTTATTGGAGGATAGCTTATCCAGGAGAGATGATGCCCTTAAGCACAACCACACTAGCAGGTATACATGGTATTCGATGCAAATGGGTATATACGCGGTTACTGTTAATTATTTCATATTTTTATTTAGCTCACCATGTTATTGGGTGCTAAGGGGTATGTTGAGAAGTATGGGGATGTCTGTTTTCATACTCTATATGTTTGCTATATGTTAGCCTCTTCACTTCTGTTTAGTTGAGTTGAGTTACATATAACCAATTCGGGGATTATGGTTTTAGGCTTTTGGTAAGCAGAGAATGAAACTATGATTGTCCGATTTTTGGAAATGCTCCCTCCATCATCTAAATAGAATTTTTATTTTGGCGGTCAACTCACTTTATACTTTGGCCTTTTTTTTAAAATAAAATAAAATTTGTCTATCCTCATAAATTTCTGAAAATTGTTATTGATAATATTCTTTGTAGTGCATTAATAACTATTCGTAGAGCTTCATAATGATAATCAATCCATTCAATTTTGGTCAAGTTGAAGTGAGTTGACAACATAATCAAAATGGGAATTCTTTCTGGGACGGAGGGAATATATCATTAGATTATATGACTGTTGATTCGCGTAATGTGCTTGTTTGTAAAATCAGATCGAACAAGATAGCAGACAATCGAACACAATCGAGAAGCAAGATACACAGATTTAACGTGGTTCACCAACAACCTATTGGCTACATCCACGGGTAAAGCAAAAACAAATGTTATTAATATGGATAGAGAAACAATTACAAAAGATCGCACTAATCTACTTTTAACGACTTTTGACCACAAAATTTCTGACAAACCCTAGATCTAGAATTATTGATCTCTCTTTGTGCAATCTAAAAGCGTTTCTATGATTTTGTGTTAGGGTGATAAGCCTATATATATATACTAGTAAAAACTCGACTTTGAAAACGGAAGGAGAATGGAATACAAGTCCCTTAAGGACTTTATTCCTTATTTCCCACGAATCCGACTTGTCCGCCAAGTTTGGGCCGAAATTCTTCTTGCACGGCTGTGTAAGGAAACTCGCGCTCTCGTGCTTTAGCCTTTCCAGAAACTAACTCTCAGATGTGTTTTTCCCGAATCTCACTGCACGGCCATCTATGGAATACAGCACGCCTGTCTAAAGATCTGTTGAGGAAACATGAGATTTTTCTGTTGTATAATCCTCTAACTTTGTGTCCCAAATTGGCAAATTCAAAGGCATTATCCCAACAGTCTCAACTACTAAGATGATATACTTGAGATTAGTGGACCAAATAGCAACCCCATGAAATGTCTACCGATAAACTTGGCGCATCTCCATTTCAAGATTCCCAGATGATTTTGCAAATATATCTAATAATATGAAAGGGAGCCTTAGGCACCAGTTAAGGTGTTGTTGTGTGATCTTGAGGTCACGGGTTCAAGTCCTGAAAGCAACCTCTTGCACATACTCCCTCCCGTCCCAAAATGATTTTCTCCTTTGCCATTTCTCATTGTCCCAAAAATTTCTTCTCATTTGTGCAATTTAGGTTTTAAAGTGCATAAACAACAAATGGCTAGTGAAGTAAGCGTTCACATTCTTAAAAAGTTTGAATAGTCAAATAAGAAGATCATTTTGGGATAGAGGGAATATTAGGGTAAGGTTTGCTACATTTCACCCTTGTGGTGGGGACCCTTCTCCGGACCCCTCGCTGCTCGGGGTTGCCTTGTGCACCGGGGTGCCCTTGCCCTTTATCTAAGCAAGAATCTATGACTGTTTGTTCATGTAATGTGGTCAACAACTAAGATGATATGCTTGAGACTAATGGACCAACTAGGAAACCTCGCGAAGTGTCTACTGATAGACTTGGCACCTCTTCATTTCAAGATTCCCCTCAATTCCTTCAATAGAAAATTTTAAGCTTGCCTGTAAGGGTCACGCGCGGTTGGTGACTGTCTAATGGTGCATTTGGGAAATTTTTAATTAGAGATGGCCTTGATTGAGTAAACCTATTTTGAGTTTTATAGCTAAAACACTCCGATTGACTGTATTTACACAATCTTGTGCCCCTTTTGCTAATAAATCTACTCACCAGAAACATTAATTGCGACGTTAAAACTTTCTCCTAAATTTCCCCCTAGTTCACATATATCTCCTTCATAAATAGATTTACAATTGATTGAACAAGCATAAGATTTTTTTTATTTTTTTTCAAAATGATTGCCTACAAAAGGAAACGAAACAGGGAATCTCCTCATGTCAGGAATGCTACTGAAGAAGGAGGGCGTCAAGAAGAGCAAAACAGGGAAACCCAATCTATGGGCTTTAGATTGATGGATTTGCCCTCCTCCATCATAATTGAAGTACTAAAAAAAATGCGAACCGAAGAAGTACTTCAGTGCAGATGCGCATGTAAAAGTTTGTGCCGATTGATTTTTGATCCTTCGTTCGCCAATCATTTTCTTGTAAGATCCCCTTTCTTTAGTCTTCTTTATCGTACAACATCCGGAAAAACAATCCACTTTGCCAGGCTTGAAAAACATGAAATTAAAGCTTGTAAAACCCTAGATCTAGTTAGTAAGCGACACATCCCACAAAATGATGATTTAGAATTTGTAGGCTCTTCTAAGGGGTTTCTTTGCCTATGGATTAAGTCTTCGAATGCCAATAATCTCTATGTTACCAATCCTCTATTGGGAGAATCCGCCATCCTGCCAAAACCCTTGGGTGAGAAATATGCTGCCATTCATGAGACTTACTGGTTTGGATATGTTCCTTCAATGGGGGTCTTTAAAGTCATCAGGGTTAAGGTCAGAAGGGCTCTTCTTCATTCCAATCCCGCAAATTTTATAACAAATCAGAGGTTCATGTATTCGTAATTGGATCTGATACATGGAAGTATGGGGGTGATGCGCCATTTCCCCATCAAGGGAAGTTCTGCAAAACCATCCTTAATGGATGTCTTCATTGGTTAGTTGGTGATGATAAAGACACTTTACAATTGCACTCATTCAACATGGAACAAGATCGAAGCAATTCATTCCCACCACCTCCTACGTTGGGAAGCATATTCTCTTTTGTGGAACTGGGAGTGGTTGAAAAGCAACTAAGTTTAATTGCTTACAGTTCAGCTAGCCATTATGTAACTTATGTTGAGATTTGGACTATGAAAGAGTATGGAGTTGCTTCATCTTGGGCTAGATATATCGCCGTTAGAGTGTTTGATAATTTACTTTCAGTAAATCCTTCAAAATTTCCATTATATTTTTCGAAAAACGAGGAGCTTAAATTCTTATGGTATTGTGGTTTGCTCCTTTCATACGATCCAAAAGAAAGGAATTATACTGGATGCTTTAATCCAGTATAATGGAAAATGCGAAGATCATTTTGGGACGGAGGGAGTATTTTTTATTTTTTATTTTCTATGAGGTCTTTGATATCTTTTACTTTCTGTGCTGAAAGTTTATATTGAATGCATGCTCCACTAATCATCATTGGTGTGTAGATACACTCCATTAGAATGGAGTTGGAGAGAAATGAACTGTCATGAGTGTGCAGATACAGTCCATTAGGTTGGCGTCGGCGGAGCCAGTCTATCGCCCCCCTGATCCAAAAATTCCTTTCTCTAACTTTGTCAGCTATACTAGCTCATTTTTTAAAGTTTGTTCACTGTTCAATCATTTTCTTGAGTCTCGTTCTGTTATTTAATAATTTTTCAAGGTATGGATCATTTTTAATGGAGGATCTACATTCTTAGACTCTTAGTATTGGAACTTGCACATAGTTAAGGTCTAGTTCTGGTAAACCAGCTACTTATCTCATCAGGGCGAATGACCAAACGGTATCTACCTTGGATATAAATTTATGTCATGCACCTTGGCGAATATGTTTGTTGCTCTCACGAAGGGAGCGGTGATATGTTTCTGACATCATCACTTTAGCTGTCTCATGTGTATCTATTACTAAATTTCCTTTAAATCTCTCGACTCTTGTCGACTTATAAGTTTACCCATTAACATATGTAATGTCTTATTGTCTCTCACTTGCATTGTATTTCAGGATTGTGGAAGGAAAAATATTAATGGCGACATGCAGTTTTTTGCTCCAAATCCACTATTGGTTTGGTCATCCATCTACTTTGACTAGAATGAAGTTGTCTCTGCATATTTGGTACTTGTTGATAACTATAGTGATATTTCAAACATTTGAGGACCTTGTCAATCGTTTTTTACTTTGATTTTCGATATGTGGGTATATTTATGGATGATTTTTCGTGTGGTACTGTAGTATATGTTTACGAGTTGTTTGATATCTTAGTGTCAGTGCTGAAATGAATATTATCTTCTTCGAGACTGCTGTCCAGCCCCCTCATTTCAGTTGACTCTACTTTAAACATTTAGTTGAAGCTATGCCAGTAGCACTTCACATGTCTTCATTTGTGCAGAAACCAACTTGTTCAGAACCTTTTTTCTCACAAAATGGCAATCGACCTCGATATGCTTTGTCCTCTCATGAAAGACCGGGTTTGCCGCGATATGTTTGACTTCTTGATTATCACACCACAACATCATTGGTAAAGAAATCTCAAAGCTAATCTCTTTCATCAATTGTTATATCCACATGAGTTCACAAGTCGTTTGAGCCATAGCACGATACTCAGATTCTGCACTTGATCGAGCAACCACTTTTTGTTTCTTGCTTTTCCAAAAAAAAAAAAAAACCAAATTACCACCCACAAACACACAATACTCTGGAGTAGATTTTGTTAGAATAGTAAAGCAGTAGCAGCAACAGATTAATATGATTTAACTAGGAGCAGATCATGCAAGAACAGTAACGATCAATTAAGCCAAGAGCAAACAGATCCAGCAAGAATAATAGTAACAGTAGAACAAACAGAAACAGAAAATAGAGTTAGAACACTTATCGATCAGATCGAGTCGCCTTTGGAAAGACTTCCCTAAGAAGAATTATTGCCCCCTACTGGTGCTGCTTCGGGTCCAGGCAAATTCTCTCGAGGATGAAAAGGAAGTTTTTTTTTTTTTTTTGGGTGGGTGGGGGTGGTGGAGATTTCATTTTTTTTTTAATATGAGTGAAATAAGTTTTTTTTTTTTTTTTTGGGTGGGGTAGGGTGGGTGCTGGGGTAGTTGGGGGTGGTGGAGATTTTCATTTTTATTTTTTAATATGAGTCAAAAGAAGTTTTTTTTTTTTTTTTTTTGGGTGGGTGGGGTAGGGTGGGGTGGGGTGGGTGCTGGGGTAGTTAGGAGTGGTGGAGATGTTCATTTTTTTAAAAAAAATATGAGTGTAAGAAGGTTTTTTTTGGGTGGGGTGGGGTAGGGTGGGGTTGGGGTAGTTGGGGGTGGTGGAGATGTTCATATTTTTTTTTAATGAGTGAAAAAAAGTTTTTTTTTTTTTTTTTTTTTTTGGGTGGTGGTAGGTGGGGGTGGTGGATAGGATGGATGAAGAGGGTGGTGTTAGAGGTGTAGTGGGTAGGGTGGGGTTTTATGGAGAGTTGGTTGGTGCAAAACTTTTGGATAAACCCATTGGTTGTCCGGGTAAAAACCCATTAATCCATTAATATTGTGGGTATATATTATACCCATTACTACTATTGGGTTTAATGGATAACATCCAATAAGTCTTTTTATAATGGGTTAATGGATGGACTAATGTATTAGATAAAAAAAGGGATTTTTACCAATAAGTCCCTCATACTAGATGGAATTTGCCAATAAAAACAGTGATTTTCCTATTTTACCTTAGGGTCCTTAATTGGAAATGGATTTTACCAATACATCACTCGGGTCAGTTATGACCGTTTAAGACATTTCATAATGCCGAAAATGCCCCTGCGTATATACGTTAGGGTTAGTTTTTTCCACTCCGTTGCGTACAAGGAATAACGCAGAGCTCATTGTCGGCGCATTCAAAAAACAGCGTATATATGGAGCAATTCTCCTTGCATTCTTCTGTCGATTTCTCATAATTCGAATTATTCCCTTGCTTTCTGAGTTTCTATTTGCTGGTTAATGCTTGAAGATCGATTGAGATTTGTTAATCTCTGATTTCAATTCAGATTTGTGGATTTTTTCCCCTCTGCTGCTAAGGTATGTAATATCAACCTCTATATTGTTGATTTTCTTATTATTGTGAACGAAATCTATTGTAGCTTCGAATTTTCTGTAATACATTGTGTGTTGATGAGTTTCTAATTGTTTCAAACAATATAGATCTATGATGATCATATGTTGTTAAATAAATTTATCAGTTTTGTGATACATGTTCTGTTTATTCTATGCAGCTTTGTTAAGTCGTACTGAGATGGATAGTGTGGTGCTTCTTAAGTTTAAATTTGGTGAATTGAATGCAATAGCAAGAATTGCTCAGTTTTCTTCATTCTTATCAGTTGTTGATTTTGTTTGTTCAAGATGGCCTTCATTGAATAAGGATGGTATTTCATTGTTATATGATTTACTTGATACTTCAAGTTGTTTATTGGAGAGTGAAGAGGATTTTTCAAATATGAGCATTATGTTAGGTTATAGTGGGGCAAAGTGTGTTGATGTTCATGTTAATGAGAGTTATGGAGCTATTTGTGCATATGAATCATCTACATCGACCTTGAGTTGCAGTGCTAGCAGTTCTAGTAGGCTTCAACTTGAGATGCCTGTTAACTTTTTCCATTATGGAGAAAAAGAATTGTTAACAACAAAGTGGGCTAAGGAAATAATAGGTATCGGACAGGTTTTTGAAGGAGGAATCACTGAGTTTCGCATCAAATTGTGTAAGTATGCTTCTGAGGTTGGATTTAGTTTTGTGTATGCCAAAAATGACAAAAACACGTGTTACCGCACACTGCAAGCATAAATTACTTTAGGCTGCCCTTGGAGGATCCATGCGTCCGTTGAGAAGTCAAATGGATTTGTTTACATAAAAACATTTAATTCAAGTCACACATGTGGTGATGTGTATAATAGTGGAAAGGGTAGTAGGGTTAGTTCTGACGTGCTTTCTGAAACTATAGTTGATGTTATTCGTTCTTCGCCTTCGATTGGTACTGCTGAAATTCTTAGGACTCTTAAGAATAGTTATGGGCTTGATGTAACTTACAAAGTTGGTTGGAGAGCTGTTGAGAAAGCTAGGGCAGTACTTTACGGTGAAGAATCGACATCTTATGATAATTTGAGAGGTTACTTTAAGAAGATGAAGGAGTTGGATGAGACTAACCAGTTTGTGCTTGAGTCTGATAAATTGGGTCACTTCAGAAGATGTTTTGTTGCATTTGGGGCTTGTATAAGAGGTTTCCAGTTCTGTCGTCCTTTGTTGTTTGTTGATGGTACATTTTTACATGGAAAATACAAGGGGACTCTACTTGCAGCAACAGCCAAAGATGGAAACTCTGGTATGTATTGTTCTTTTAATTAATAGTAAAATGTAGTTATCAGTTTGTTTGTGAATTGTTCTTACTGTATTTTTTTTTTTTATGCAGGGCTTTTTAACATTGCTTTTGCTATTGTTGGTGGTGAAGATACAGATAATTGGAAATGGTTTTTGGAGCAACTTAAACCTCTCATAGATTGTAGGCAAGTCACATTTGTTTCTGATCGCCATCAAGGAATTATTACAGCAGTTAAAGAGGTGATGACTGAGTGTTTCCATTTGTTTTGGATTGTTCATCTGAAGCATAATTTGAAGGATAAGATGAGAGGTTGTCATATAAGCTTCAAGAATAGGATGACCTATAAACTCAGTCAGTGTGCAGAAGCTCCAACTGAAGAACTTTTCAATACTTTTCTCAATGAAATGATAGGTGAAGGTGGGACAATTGTTGAAGAATTTTTGAATAACCTACCTGCTGAAAATTATGCTAATGCATTCTTTAACGGTAGTCGATATGGTGAGATGTCTTCTAATGCTGCGGAATCATTTAATTCTCAGTTCAAAAGTGCTCGTTCGTTGCCTATTATGGAGTTAATTGATACTATTAGGTTGAAGTTGATGACTCAAATGGCAAAACGCAGAGAAGGCTCAATAAAGTGGAATATAAAACTTTGTCCTGTTATGCATAAAAAGTATGAAGAACTTAAACAAATTGGTAGAACATGGTTGGTACACTCATCTTCAGCCAATGTGTTTGAAGTGCGTTGCATTCCACCAATGGTTGTTAACGTTGATGATTGTACGTGTTCATGTGGAAAGTGGCAGCACGAAGGTTTCCCTTGTGTGCATGCAGTTTCGGCTTTGTTCAGTGCTAAGCCCGATCCATTCTCATATATTGAACCATATTTCTTTTGCAGTTACTACAAAGAGTGTTATGCTTCGCCTATCCAGGCCTATGTTTCATTTGGTCAAGCTCCTAGTTTTGAATCACCAGTTATACTTCCGCCAATGACGAGGCGTCCTCCTGGGAGGCCAAGAAAGAATCGGTTTCCTGCTAGGAGTGAGGTTATGAAAAGGAAAATGAAGTGTGGTCGTTGTGGAAAAATATGAACTCACAATAGGAAGTCTTCCTATTTGATGATATTTTTTATTTTAAGTTTTTTTTTTTTTTTTTTTGGTGAACTTTCTATTTTGAGTATTTCAGTTGTGGCATTCAGACTTTGTTCCCTTTATAATGGATAAATCATTTTCTCAGTTATAAAGTAGAGTTTTTTGTTTGTTTCACAATGGTGGTTTTTATTTATCAGTTTGTATATTATGTTTTATCAGTTACCGTGGTTTTTTATCAAAATGTATATTATGTTTTATCAGTTATGTTATACTCCCTCCGTCCCAGACTAATGTTCTTACTTTCCTTTTTGACAGACTAAGGTTCTTAGTTGCTTTATTACCCAAAATGGACAATGGGACCCACTTCTCATTCTCACAACAAAAACTTTTTACCCACTTTATCTTTCTTACTTTCTCTTTCTTCACTTTTCATACTCACAACATTTACTTTTTCTTAATCTCCGTGTAATGTCAACTAAGAACCTTAGTCAGGGACGGAGGGAGTACTACACAGTTAGTCATGATATATAACTGATAAACACTTTTTATCAGTTATGTTATACTACTCATTTAGTCATGATATATAACTGTGAAATCTTAAATCCATAAAATAATTGAGAAACACACAGTACATTTGTATGTACACAGATAAAAACCATGAATAACACTGCACACTTTTTATACTAATAACTGTGTAACAATAAAATCAAATGCCAAGTAAAATAACTGATAAAAAAACAACAAACACAAACAGAGGTCTCATAGATCATCCATTGAAATCTGGAATTATGCAAGTACACATGTTCTCAAAATAACATGCAATTTGATTTATCAGTTGACCTTAACAGACAAAAGAGGACATTCACAAAAACTACATGTTCTAGTCACTATCAACCCACAATCACTCTATTCTCATCATTCAGAAATTCGCTAAATACTTTTGCCCTAAATGCATGAACTTCATCTTTTCCATAGCTCTTCCTCACAGCTCCCAAATCAAAGTAGTCTTTGCAATTCATAAGAACGTGAAATCCACAATCAAGACTTGCCATTCTTTGTTGTGGTGTATGCATAACTTCGATGAACTTTTCAGAAGGGGTATTTTCTTGACTCATGCCTTCCAAAACAGAGGGCAAGTGTCTGATGTAATCAAACTGAAAAAAAAATCAAAAGAAAGTTGTAATGTCATAAATTGAGAGAAAAATATAATTTTTTAAAAAAATAGAAATATGTAGATGTTGTTACCATCAATCGAGCATACACGGCATACGGGTATTTTGTCGTTTTTGTCCTTGGACGCATTGAGTTATGAAACAAGAACTCCCCATTTTCAAGATCAAGGACCAGAAGAGTCCAGTGTTCAGCTAGCCTGGTTTTGATGGTATGTGAATTGGGAAGAGGATGAACCTTTTATCAGCTTTTATAAATTCGAAAATGGGATCGTCAATCTGCTCCTTAATGCATTTTTGTATAATTCATTTCCAGAAATGCCTGCATGTAAACATTTATTAAATATCTATAATACATTAACAAGAACAATTTATATAAAGAAAATATAAATGTAAGTGTATTTACCATTGCACTAGCAGTGATGACTGCAACAGTATTATTCTGTGAGTTTGAAGGTGCAGTGTCCATGTATTGCTTTTGCATTATATGAAGGTAACCATCAATTATCTGCCATAAGTAACTAATGTGAAACTTATTTCTCAATAATAAAGAAGACAACTTATTTATCAGTTTATAAAGCAATGCAAGAGTAAACATACATACCCAAGTATCAGCAGACATGTCATGGGCAATCTTGAACAATTCTTCAACATTTATATGAATATTTCTAAGTACCCATGCATCACCACTGCACAAACATAAATATAAATTAATTCACATTATAAAATATCATTCAAAAATATTAAAATTTGTGTTTGGTACTTATTGCTTTGTTCGAACTTTCATTAAATTGTTATACTTGTCAATATCTGTTTGCGCCACCATTTTTGTTGTGTAACTGAAATGTTTCTTGAATTTGAGTTGTTCAACACGTCTGTCTTTTTTCTTCTTTGGTGCCAAATCATCAGCAATCTCAATGTTTTCGTGTTTGTCTTTGTCTTCATTGTTTTCATCATTCTTCTTCCTCTTTGGTACAAAAGGAACAAAATCATCATCCTCCTTTGGCTTCCTCTGTTTTTCCTTAACCCTCCTATACATTGATCCTGTTACACCAATTGCTTTTCCCTTTTTAAGGTAAATCCTTATCCTGCCTTTCAAATTCTGCTTCATTTAATTCAGCTTGCAACATGACAATTCTTTCATAAAGTTCTTTCATAAGTTCATCCTTTTCATTCAGTTTTCCCATTTGATCTTCACTATCCAGTGCTAAAGTAGAGGCTTCTGATTCCAATTTTGCTACATGGGCTGTATGCTTGGCATGTAATTCCTTGAGTTGTTTATGGTGAGAAATCTCACTATTGTTCTTCTCTTCTTCCAGTTGTTTGATCCTTGCAGTTGCAACACTGAGTTGTTTTATAAGATGCTCATTTTCAGCTTCCAATGCAAGCTTTTCTTGTAAAACCTCTTCATTTTCACTTTCCAACCTATCATTCTCTTTCACAATTTCTCTCTTTCCTTCTTCAGTTTTTCATTCTCCTTTTGCATCTATTCTTTGTCAAAATTCAATCCTTCAAGTCCCATTACTCTATTCACGTGATCCAAAGTTGTTGTCACTATTTCATCAACTCTTCTTCCATCGACAGCAATAACGGAGTTCTTGGTTTAGATTTGTGAACTGGAGTATGAGACTCAGATATTTGAATTGGAGTTGGTTTAGATTTGTGAACTGGAGTATGAGACTCAGATATTTGAATTGGACTTGCTTGATATTGAGTCATATTGATAGATAAGGTTCTTTCACTATCTACAGAACCTGTCTGTTTCAGTTCCTCCTCTCCCTCATTATTATTTTCTGTTCCTTCTTCAGATCCATTTCCAAAAGGTCCACATCATCAGGGAGATCATCATTGTTCCTTCTTACACCTAGCATCTCTTCTTCTTCAATTGTCAAAACTAATGCATCGGCTTTCATCTATCAGAAAAGGTCAATAATTCAAAGTAAATGATTTAGTTTGGGTTGTCAGCGAAATAACATTAACAACTGAAAATTGTATTTCTCAACTTTAAACATACTACATAGTTATTTAAAATCAATACACAGTTCTTAAGATTTTGTAAATGTCAAAGTCACTAGACAGTTATTTAACAAAAAATGGTGAATGCACATCCCATTTATGTTCAATAACACTAAGCGAAGACTAAGCAAATATTAAGCACAAAAGTAACTGATAAGTAGAATTCTCAACTAATAATTCTGATGTTAAACCGAGAAATTGGCTTCTAAATAATCATAAGAAGAATAGTATAACTCACATTCCCCTTTTGCAATATGTCAATCCACATCTCTTTGAAATTTTCAATCCTCTTCGGCAAACCCACTTCATGAATCTTGGAATGAGTTCCCTTTTTGGTTCCACTGTGTTGGTGTGTTCACTGTACCAATACTGCATCAATAGTTAAAAATTAGTATGTAGCAATTTTCTATGGATATATAAAAAGCATAGTAAGAGAAGAAAAAAAACATATATGACTTACTGATAACAAAGAAACACAACCGGACACTCGCTGTGGCTGTTGGTAGTGTTTCCTAATCGATTTCATCAGATTTTCAAGAATTTCTTGAGCCCAGTTGAAGTCCTTCATACTTTCTATCTTCTCCACGTAGTAAATAAATGCAGCAGATATGTACGTACCCTTGCTAGCAAAGAACAATGTCGCCATTGCAAACATTGTTAACAACCTGACCACATCCTCAATATCCTCTTCTTTATCACTTGTACACAGTTCCTCCAACAAATCTTTTACTGTGTTTACTGTGATTGTTGTCGGTTTATTATTAACTATGAATCGCCTTTGAACCAGTTCAAATGTCTCCGCTACACATCCTTTCATCTTAATATTCATTTTCTTAATCCCAGATTTGATCCCAAATATCACAGACACATCATGAACAGTCAAAGCAAGATGAGTACTACCAAGCTTGAATTTATTTGTTTGAGGGTCATAGCACCTAATGATGTCCATACTTTCCATATCTGACTTCTTAATTTTGATATCATGTGTGGTTGTTCAGTGCCTTAAAAAAGTTGAAAAACGGACAGAGCTTCAATTTCTCAATATGATGGTCTTTTAACTGCAGCTTTTTTAGCAGTTTCAATGTGGCTTCTATATTTGAACGAAACGAAGAGTTTTTGTTCCTCTCTATTGCTATTTAGCCTTAGTTTCTTTAACTACTTCTTTACCTTTTGATTTTCCCCCGTTGAACCCTTTTTCTTTGCCAATTTTTTCTTAGTCATCTATAATCACAAAAAAAAAACAAAAACAATGATGAACAACTGAGAAATCTTAAAATCTACAATACAGTAGCAGCTGAGAAATATAAGATGCATTTTGATAAAAAAAAACTAACAAAACCTAGTTCGAAAACAGTGAAATCGGCCATTTGTATGTATGGAAACACAATAACTGATAAACATACAACACAGTTATGCAAACACAATAAGTGATAAAAAAACAACAAGCACAATAACTGATAAAACCATTTGTATGTATGGAAAGGTTGAACAACTGAGAAACCTATAACACATTAACACATAAGCCCACTAACAACTGAGAAATCTACAATACAGTAGCAAGTGAGAAACATAAGATGCATTTTGATTAAAAAAACAACAACAGTAACTGATAAATATACAACACAGTTATATGCAAACACAATAACTGATAAAAAACAACAAGCATAATAACTGATAAAACCATTTGTATGTGTGGAAAGGTTGAACAACTGAGAAACCTATAACACATTAACACATAAGCCCACTAACAACTGAGAAATCTTAAAATCTAGTTCGAAAACAGTGAAATCGGCCATAAATGAGAAATAAAATTCAAAATTGTTGAGGTATAACACATATTTTGAAGTTTATCAGTTATTTTAAGCAAAAATCAAACAAAAGCCCAAATAAACAACAAAACCTAGTTCGAAAACAGTGAAATCGGCCATAAATGAGAAATAAAATTCAAATCGTTGAGGTATAACACATATTTTGAAGTTTATCAGTTATTTTAAGCAAAAATCAAACAAAAACCCAAAATAAACAACAAAACCTAGTTCGAAAACAGTGAAATCGGCCATAAATGAGAAATAAATTCAAAATCGTTGAGGTATACATATTTTTGAAGTTTATCAGTTATTTTAAGCAAAAATCAAACAAAAAACCAAAATAAACAACAAAACCTAGTTCGAAAACAGTGAAATCCATGAATCTTCTTAAAAAACCGCGAAATCAAAACATAATATTGAAATAAACTTGAAAATAGATGAATAGAAGAACATTTCCTTCGATTTTCACACGGTTGATTTTGATCGGAACTCGATTGTGTCTCCGAGTTGCACCGTCGAAAGAAGAGAGAGAAACGGTCGAGAGAAAAAGAATGTCGTGTTTACCTATTTGAAAATGAACCTTTCATTTTATACGGGCAACAAGTCAAAGGTTAGTTTAGTAATTTCGTTTTTATCAGCGCCAAATTAGAAGGTCGAGATGGTCCAGGGACTTTTTGGGGGGTTTTGTAAATATCAGTCCTTATTGGTAGTTTTTATTTGGCTGAGGGACTTATTGGTCAAAGCCTCGATAAAAAATTGCCACCCCTATATACCAATTTACAATATTATCTTAAATTCGCTATTGCTAAATTGCAATTTAGTAAATTACTAGCAGATTTCGGTCTACGATTTCTGAATATGAACACTTGAGGCAATATTTTGTACAATAGTGAGTAATTGTGAATAAAATAAAATAAAATATCCCAATTGTGCCCAAGTATTGAAGTTACAAGTTATGATAAGTCACAAACATTTATAAAAAATGTTACCTCCGTCTCAAAATAAATATCCAAATTTTGCTCTTGATCAAAAATAAATTTGGACATTCACTTTAGGACCGATGGAGTATCATTAATACTAAATATCAAATTGGATTCGGTACCAGTTTAGTTATTAGAGATGTGAACAATCCATCTTTGTCATCTCGAAAGAAGTTGTCTCTATTCTTTTGTACTTGTTGATTCTAAAGTGCTACATCTGCATTTTGCAGCAGAGAACCGCCACTTTTCTTCTTTTTCGTATGATTAATAAACGGATGCTCCAACCAATCCAATTAATGTGGTCCATTGACTTGTCAATTGTATTTTTCCTCTGATTTTTGATATGTTGTTATATTCATGGATGATTTTTTTCTTGGGTACGTTAATTATTATTTAATACTCCCTCCGTCCCACTCGAATTAAGATTTTTGGGTTGGGCACGGGGATTAAGGAAAAAGTGTTTGTGGAGAGGTGTTGTGAGTATGAAAAGTGAAGTATGAGAGAAAAATGGGGTAGAGAATAATGAGTGGAAAGTTGTTATGAGTGTGAATGTGGTCCCATTAACTAAAATACTTCCATTTTTGGATTGTCCTAATTCGAATGAGACACTCAAAATAGAAATTTGTCATAATTCGAGTGAGACGGAGGGAATATTTTTTATGGGTTGATTGAGATTCACTCCTGATGAAAAGAACGACATATTTAGCTTTTGATTGTGAATTTTGACCAAAAATTTATGTCAGTGTCATCATTATAGTGCCACTAATTTGATAGGAAGTAATGGCTGTCAAAATGAAAGTAAAAATACTTCATATACAAACTTCTTCCTTTCTCTACCCACCATCTTCTTCAATCTCCATCCAAGTCTCCATAGTTTAATTAGTAAGTTTTTTTTTGCTATTCTCCTTTTTCAATCTAGATTTGGGTTTAGATTTAGATAGCAATCTTTCTCTCTAAATCTACTCCCAAATCTGATTGTTTCCTTTTCTTTGTTTTTTAGATTTTTAGTTTTCATTTCAAATAATTGAAGAGGACGTTTTAGTATGGTGTTTGCTTCGTTGTATTCTCTCTTAGTGAGAGCCTTTGCCTCTCTCCTTCGTGGGAGCCTTGTTTTTGTGCTATTACTTTTATTTTTCTGTTTTCCATTATTCACTATGGAAAAAGCGGGTGGATTGGAATTTCACGATCTTCATTTGTGCCAACTAATATTGCTTGGAAGTTTGGTGTGGCTGTTATAGTCAACCCAAAGACCTCACATTTTCATGTTTTCAAAGTTAAATTTTTCCCAGTGGGGGATATTGTGAATGCCAACATAAGGCAGTGTCCAAGCTACGCTTGGAGAGGTATCTGTGCGTCCCAGAATATATTTACAACGGGTGCATGTTGGAAGATCGAGAATGGTCATAAAACCAGATTTTTGATGATCCAAGGCTTATAAATGATATTTGTATGAACACCCTACTTTATCATCCCTCTTTTTACATTTCTAGTGTAATTAAAATGCCAATGTAATGGTTGATAACCTTTGGGTTGAGCCTTTGATATTTGTAGAGAGCCTACTAATATTTGTATGGTTTTACCCTTCATTTAATCCAATGGCAATTTGATTTTCGAAAAAAAAAATAAATTGATAGGAATTTTAGAAGCTCCATTCCTCGTGGTGTAACCCTAACCAGATTCTTATCATTCCATCACTTTTAAAGATAACTCGCCCCAAATTTTTAGACATTGCCTCAAAAACAAAATTCCAAGGAAGAATATTTTGAAACCTCAATTAACAAGCTTGGAAAAGCTTTAACTTGATGGAAATTATAAATCAGTCCATTGAGTAGCACAAAATGATCAACACTTATTTTGAGTTAGTTTGGGGGAAACTAGTTCCTCCATAAGTTATAAAAAGTCAACTTTTTAACCCTTAAACCCTAAACCTTAAACCCTAAACCCTAAACCTTAAACCCTAAACCTTAACCTTTATAAAAACAGGATTTTTTATAACTTATGGAGAAACTAGTTTCCCCCAAAAATTTCTCACTTATTTTTGTATGAGTGTGTTTTGGAGGAAACTAGTTCCTCCATAAGTTATAAAAAAGTCTTGTTTTTAACTCCTAAACCCAAAACCTAAAACCCTAAACCTTAAACCCTATAAAAACAGGATTTTTTATAACTTATGGAGAAACTAGTTTCCCCCAAAATTTTCTCTTTTTGTAATGAACCAAGTTAGCGACTCTCTTAGACTAGAAATAGATCCTCACAATAATAAAGATTGGGCAATGCTAGGGGCACAAAAGAAATTTACAAAATGAGGTGACGATATTTTATTGGTTGCATCGGTTGTGGATCCGGCATACTCTAATTAAAAGCACCAATAAAAATCATGACACCTTATTTTGTAAGCCAAATTTTGTGACTATATTTACCCATAAAAATTTGACTTGATTCCCTTCAATGCGATCATGTTAGAACATGGCTTGCAAAACAAGTTATTTGGACCTTCCATTTATAAAATCATGATTATAATGTTAATATAAAGTGTAGTGAATTAATATAATGTGTAGAATTCCTAGATGTAATATTACCTAATTTTGATGGGCAAGGTGGTAATTTAACATCACTAAAGGTTGAAAGGGTGTAGTCCCTAAATGAGGTGCCTTTTGGTTTCATATATAAAGGGTTCTCCATCAACCCTAGAAATCACTCCATTCTTTTATTTTCTCTTCTAAATAATCTTCATATTGCTAGAGACATTAGAGAGAAAAGGCACAATCATTTAGAAGAACTCCGTCCCCTTAATTCTTCTTCTTCTTCTTATTCTCCCTACAACATCTGTAATGGATTTAACAAGTATTATTTCGCTTCCGCCTTCATCTTCTTCCTCATTCTTATTCTGAATATGATTATGGCATTCGGGGATCTTAAATTGTTCCAACAATTGGTATCAGAGCCTGGTTATTATTTAGTTTGAGTTTGAGTTCTTTTAAGAAAGCTTTATTGCTTTAATTTGATTCATTTTTTCTTGTTGAATCATAAAGGTTTGATGATGATTAGGGACTCTAATTTATTGATAGAGTACTAATAGTCTTCATCAGAAATTAAGAAAATGGTTTGAAAGTTTTGTTCATTAAAACTCAATAATTCAAGTGTGACTATCCCTTTATAACATGGTTTTATGTCTAGTGCATACCATGTGGATCTACTCACTTGATTCCATTATTTTAAAACAATTATCCTTAAATAACATGGTTTTATGTTTTAAGTACATACCATGTGGATCTACTTGTTATTAATGCTTTTTGGAAAATTTGGACAAAAATCAAAGAAGTGCAGAAAATCTGGCACTGTCGTGCCCTTTGTTTGGCACGGTCGTGCGCATTCATTTCCTTGAACCGGTGCATCTGAATAGTGCTGGTCCGGACGGGTGTCTTGTTTAATCCGGTCGGACCGGTTCGTTTGGCACGGTCGTGTCTCTGGTTTAGCACGGCCGTGCTCATTGTACCGTGAAAAAATGCACTTTCGGATTATTTTGGCACGGTCGTGCATCAATTTTAGCACGGTCGTACAAAGTGTGTCGCGAGAACATGCCTTTCTGTAAATTGTTGCACGGCCGTGCATCTTTCTATGCTCGACCGTGCAGCTACTGTTCATCAGAATTGAATTTTGCACAATTTTGTTTTCGTCTTGAATAAAACATTCATTTTTCAAATCTTAAAGCCCTGATTAATTATATGCTTAAATAATTTTATTCATTGTTTAAATATATTATCGCCTAAGTGATTAACGTTATTTAAATGCAAAATTATTAAAGTGTTGAATGTTTAAATTAATATGTGAATGACTTGAATTTTCCAAAGAAGATCTTGACATTTGACTAAACTTAAGCATTCATGTGATGACAAATAAAATGAACATTAAGTTTTTTTATTAAATGCTTAAGACTACCCAAAGAAGATTATGCATTTAATCAAATGTTGTTCAAATTACTTGTCATCTAAGGAAATTATTTATGAGTCATTCGCAATCCAAAGATTAGTTTTGATGTCATGTTAATTACCTTATTGATGGATTTTATTGATATAATTAATCATTTATTTGTTATGTAGTTTCTTATTTATGTTTTGTTTTTTCATTCTTTTGTTCTCAAAAACCAACAGATTTACTTATTGTTTCATCTGTTATTACTGCTATGAGTACCGCACCGATGCTAATGGGACTAATTTTAAAAAACTTGGAAAACAAATAATTATGATCTTGGGCTATATGGACCTAGAACTCGCATTAAGGGATCTGTTTCTCTTCTTATTGCTTAAGTGCTGAGAAGTGAAAATAATCCAACCGCGTGAGCCTAATGATAATAAAGAATGTTGTCCCGGAGACCTTTTGGACAGTGTCTCCGAGGATGTTCATGCTGAAACGTTCCTTGATACCCTTGAGGAAGCTTGTTTCCATAAGGTATAAGGGTACCGGGAATTTAAGGGAGTACATTTAGAAATAGTTCACCTATCAACAAAACTAAAAGCACTTAAGTCCGGGATATCGAAAGATATTCTTATGCATTTAGTTTTGATCTTTCTTCCTTCTCAGTTTGGTCACTTTGAGGTGACCTATAATTGTCAAAAGATAAGTGAATTATTAATGAATTACTTTCACTTATGACACAAGAGGAAGATAGGTTAAAGCGATTTAGAACTAAATGTGCTCATTTAGCATCTACCTTTTCTCATGGGACAAGAGAAGAGGAAAGAAACCGTGGTTGCAAGTAATGAGAAGTCTAAGGGATCATCTAATGATCATAAAGAAATGATTCTTTTGCAAGGACCTCACTAACATGAAGTTCGATTACCCTAAGTATCACGCTTGGCGTGAAAGGTATATCATTTGGTCTAGTTTGTATTGTATTGAGGCTAGTTTGGTTTCAGTTCCTACATTTACATGGTGATTGGATTTTGGTGCAACCAATCACATAAGGATGTTCAAGTAGGATTGCCTAAATTACCGAAGACCTAGTAAAGATGAACAAATTCATCTATATGGAAACTAGGAATCCGGTTAGAGTTATAGGCATAAGGATCATTTAAATTATTGTTAAGTACTAAGTATTATTTTGTATTAAATAATTATTTATTGTACCATCATTTAAATGGAATTATGATATTTATCACAATATTGGACAAGGGGTCACTCTTGTTCATTAATAATAAGTGTGATCTCTATTTTAATTCCAAAGGTTGTTGGCACTAGTACTTTGTCAAGTATTCTTTCTTCACTTGACATTATTCAAACAATAAATGTGTCCCTTAATAATGAAACCAAAACTAGAAAGCAAAAGTTATCAAGTAAATTTTATTTTATTTTTCATTAAGGCATAGGCATTTGGGTCATATTTCCAAGAGGAAAATTGATAAGCTTATGTTAAAGAAAATCTTAAACAAACTTGATATTTTGAAAAATACTTTTGCATTAAATGCCTTAAAGGAAATTTACAAACATTAAAAGAATAGTATTCTCGAGAGTATCAAGTGTCTTTAAAACTAATACATATGAACATTGTGGGCCATTCATTATTCCTTCGTGGAAAGGTCAACAATAGTTATTACGTTTATAAATGACTACTCTCAATATGGATGCATTTATTACTTCATGCAAAGACTCAAGTTATGGACGTTTTCAAGTCTTATGAGGTCAAAGTTGGAAATCAACTTTGAAAGACTATTAAAAAACATTAGGTCCAATCATGATAAAGTATATCATGGTTGGAATGATTGTTAAAGGGAACAACGTCAATGTCCTTTTTACTCGCTATTTTGAAGAGTGTGGGATTTCTCCATCTACATTAAGCCGGGTACGCCTAGCATGAATGATGTACACAAGAGACATGATAAAATCCTTAAGGAAATGTAATAAGCATGTTTTGTGCTTCTTTTACCTCACTCATTATGGGCGATACATTAAAACCGCAGCCCTTATTCTCATTAAAGCTCCTCTAAGCTACTAATAAAAACCCTTTATGATTTTGGGACGAATAAGGAACACGTCTTTAAATCATCTTCATTTATGGGGTTGTCTAACATAAGGGTAGACCTTATAAGTCTACTAAGGGCAAGTTAGACATAAGATTGTTAGTAGTTATTCATGAGGTAAGCCGAGAGATCTAGGGGATATATAAATTTTACAACCCGAAAATTTGAACATTTTGAAACGAGAAAAGCTAGGTTCTTTGAGGTGTTGAATTTAGTGGGAGATTAGGTGTAATATTTTGAATTTGGAAAAGAAGAGGCATCCATTTCTTCACCTCTTCCATAAGTTCCAATTGGATTTCAAATTTTGTACTTGATATTCAAGAAGAACATACAATTCAAAATAAATATGGTTTCCCTATAAATATTGAACAACATGAAAATGTTGATCATAAGAAGGAAATTCAACAACCTCAAATTAGTAAGAACCGGTGCCCTTAAAGAGATACAATAGAGTAAGAAGGATTGCAATATCGGATAATTATGAGATGTATCTTACCGAGAAATTAAGGACACATAGATTTAGTGGGAGATGAGCCATTCATCTACCATAAAGCCATTAATAGTCCTAATTATCATAAGTATATTAATACCATATATAAAGAGTTGAAATCTTTGAAAGATAACAACTTTTGGGATCTTTTTACATTACCTAAAGATGTGAAACCTATAAATGGGTCTCTAAGACCTAAAAGGATTCGCAAAAGTAATGTTGAAAGATATAAGACCCATCTAGTTGCTAAATATTTTTTCAACTCATAAGAAAGGTATTAATTATCAAGAAAGAAACATTTCACGGTATCTTCTAAAAACTCTTTTAGAACCATTATGACACTAGTAGCAATTTGTGTCTTAAGCTTCATCAAATGGATATTAAAGAGAACTTTTCTTAATGGAGACATTAAGCAAACTATCTATATGGAGAAATTCATTTATGACTTAAGCAAACTTCTCATTAATGGTATTTAGAATTTAATCAAGTTATTCTTTCATTTGGTTTGAAATGAATCTTGATAAATATTGTGTATACCATAAGTTCAGTGGGAGTAAAAATTATAATTTTGGTCTTATATGCGGGTAATATTTGCTTGCTAGTAATGTTTTAAACCTAATAAGGAAACTAAGAAATTTCTTATTTGAAATGAAAGATCTTGGTGAGGCATCTTTGTATTAGAAATCCAAATTCACTGTGATCGCTCACAAGGTGTTTTAGGATTATCACAAAAAGGCCTATATAGAAAAAGGTATTACAAAAGGTTTAGCATGCAAAACTGTAAACCACTTGACACCCCTATTTTTAAAGAGATAAGTTTAGTCTCAAACAGTGTCCTAAAAGTAAATTTTGAAATCCAAGTATATGGAAAATATCCCTTCTTTGCATCAGCAGTAAGAAGCTTAATGTATGCGTAAGTCTTACATTTAATGTTGGGATGCTTGGTCAATACCAAAGCAATCCGGGAGAGAACATTAAGTAGCAGCCAAAAGAATGATAAAAGTATTTACAAACACTAAAGAACTACTTGTCTATATTTAAAGTCGGATAATCTTGAGATCATTTGGTATTCCGATATTTGTTAAAATTATATGGCTGCATAAAGGACTACAATTTGTCAAATAGTGTCGAAAGACCGTTAAGATATATTATGACAATCAGGTAGTAGTCTAGTACTCTAACAAGAGTTTGTCAAAGTCTAAGTATTTAGACATTAAGTATCTTGTTGTAAAGAAAGAGTACAAAAAGGAACAAATAAAACACAACTTATTGGAACAAACTCCATAATTATCGGATCCGTTTTCTAAAGCGTTATCATCTTTAGTGTTTCACGAGCATGTTGCTCATATGGGTGTAACAATTTTGATAACATTTAATTTAGTGGGAGTTTATGTTGTGATTCATTAATAAGTTCTATTATTTAAAGTTTTGAGCTCATTTGGTTAAGTTGGACTAGTTGGAAGAATATGTATATATTCATTATGATTCCATGCTACACATCTACACTTTTGATCTATGTCATTTAGTTGGATTTGTATATGTGATTATTGTGTGTTTAGTTGCGAATCAATTACAATGACTGCCCCTTTAGTCCTTATACTTATATGGCTAATGGACGAGATTGTTATGAATGACAATAAAGTGCGCACATAAGGGTTGTCATTCGTGTTATATTTATGTTTTAAAGGGAGAACTTTATTTTGCAACCCAAGTGGGAGATTGTTAGAACATGGCTTGCAAAACAAGTTATTTGGACCTTCCATTTATAAAATCATGATTATAATGTTAATATAAAGTGTAGTGAATTAATATAACGTGTAGAATTCCTGGATGTAATATTACCTAATTTTGATGGCAAAGTGGTAATTTAACATCACTAAAGGTTGAAAGGGTGTAGTCCCTAAATGAGGTGCCTTTTGGTTTCATATATAAAGGGTTCTCCATCAACCCTAGAAATCACTCCATTCATTTATTTTTCTCTTCTAAATAATCTTCATATTGCTAGAGACATTAGAGAGAAAAGGCACAATCATTTAGAAGAACTCCGTCCCCTTAATTCTTCTTCTTCTTCTTCTTATTCTCCCTACAACATCTGTAATGGATTTAACATGTATTATTTCGCTTCCGCCTTCATCTTCTTCCTCATTCTTATTCTGAATATGAGTATGGCATTCGGGGATCTTAAATTGTTCCAACAGATCATTCTAACTTCCACAACATTCTTATGTCCCTCATCTTATTTACTCCTGTTCTCAACCTTTTCTTTTCAACTCTTTCTCTCTCTTTCACTCTTATTATCTTCCTTCTCTATTGACTCGCTCCTTCTTTTCTCTCATGCTCTCTTTTGCTCTCAGTACCTAACTTTTTCTCAACCATTTTTTGACACTTTTTTCTTTCTTTCAAGATCAATAATAATATTTTTACTTTTGGCTTTACATTGCCCATCCACAATTTTAAACCTCATCTTATCTCCCAGTGATGAAACTCTTTCATTTCTTTTTGGTTTTGGCGGTAAGTTGGTTTGCTCGTACAATATAATAGGGACAAAAACTTGTGTGAGACCGTCTCACATAAGACTTCCTCTATAATAATAGGAGTCTTTTCATGCAACAACCCTATTTCGGCGTAGAATACATTTCGTACTTCACCAAAAACTTGCTCCTAGTAGCAACTCATAATTGAAACATGTTTTCAACAAAATTGCCTTCCATTGGTACAAGACGAGACGAGAAATCACATTTAATACTCCATCTGTCTCAGAAAGATAGTCTCATTTTGATTTTTTATGGTCAACTTAAATAAACTTTGACCAAGCATCAGTGTCAATCTAATAATCATAATGAAATTTTAAAACTGTTATAGATATATCACTTAATGATTTGTCGATTAAAATTTCACTAAAATGATTAGATCGACAATGTTCGGTCAAAGTTCATTTATGTGGACCATAAAAAATCAAAATGAGAGTATCTTTCCGGGACAGATGGAGTATTAAGCAAAGAGTTGAAAACATGTACTAACAAATTAAGCTTGACAGAGTATAAGATATTCCTAGTGAATCCAGATCTTGTCACTTAAACAACACTTGTCATTCTGATTAGGATGGATCAAATAAATAGGAGCAACTTTCAATACTTACGTATAATAGCCATAATTGAAGCCTTGTAGAAGACAACTCCATTCGACTGGTGTGTATCAACACCAACACACACATGATGATTGGTGGAGCATCAACTCAATATTTAATAAATTGAACTACACCACAGGAAAAATTATCCATGCATATCAAAAATCAAAGTAAAAAATAATTGACAAGGCCTTCAAATATTTGAATGGACCACATCAAATCAAATGGGCATCCTATTACTAACCCTATGGAAAAAAAACACAAGATCACTTGACTCTGCCCGTCGCCGATAATCTTTTTCCTTTCACGATCCTGAAATACAAATTAAGTAAGAGTCAAAGTAGACGGATGACCCAACCTAGGAGGAGATGGGAAGGAATGAGCTCGATCTTCCTCCATGTTGAAAGTGTGCAATCCTAAAGAGTCTTTAGCATCGCCAACCATCCAATGAAGACATCCATTAAGGATAGTTTTACACAACTTCCGGATGTATGGAAATGGTGCATCACCCCCATACTTCCACGTATCAGATCCAATAACTAATACATGAACCTCTGATTTATTATAATATTTGCGCGGATTGGACTAAACAAGAGCTCTTCTGGCCTTAATTCTTTAACACTTAAAGATCCCTATTGCTGGAATACATCCGAACCAATAAGTCTCATCGATGGCAGCATAGTTATCATCCAAGGGTTTTGGAAGGATGGGGGATTCTCCCAATAAAGGATTGGTAATGTAGAGATTGTTGACATTTGAGGACTTATTCCATATACAAAGTGGGATCTGTTGCACACTAGCATGTTCTAGGGTTTTACAGCCTCTAAAAGCATGATGCTCAAGCGTGTAAAAGAGGATTTTTCTCAATGTCGAATGATAAACAAGACTAATCAGATGGGATTATGAAAGAAAATGAATGGCGAAAGAATGGTCAGAAATCAATTGGCACAAAGTTTTACAAGTGCGCCTACACTGAAATACTTCCTTAGTTAGGATGTTCTTGAGGATTTCATTCTCAAACCTCCTATGAACCTTGAACCTCCAGTCCACTGTCCATCCGGTTCACGGTTTTGACCGTCCCAAAAACTCCGATTCATTCGGTCTACATGTGAACCTTGGGCGAGCCTAAATGACCCACTCGGCAGATTGTGTTCCATGTTCAGACTGTCCAACCTCGTCAAGTTCCTTAACAGAGGAGAAATTTCGCCGGAAAATCTCTTCCCGGCAAGGTTAAATCTAACAAGATTTAAAATAGGGCAGCCCGTTATGTAAGTTAAAAAACGGTAGGTGGAATTTCACCAGAAAAGGAGTTTTCTTGTGCGTAGAGGTTTGTAGCTGTGTGCATGAGCCAAAGATTACACATTCCCATGAAAGGACACAATTACTGTGGAAAGAAAAGAATTGGGAGTGAGGAGGGTGGCTATGTTGAACGAAAGGTTACAATTACCGTGGAAAGAATAGAAAATAAATACGTTTAGAGAATATGAACATCAAGATGAGTGGCCATTTTTTTGGAAGTGTGTTATACGTATATAAATTGGACTGATACAAGTTTGAGTTTATATGGAGACAGGAAAAAAAATTTGGTTGAATCGTGGAATGACTTGTTATTGTGATTTCTTCAAATTTTGGATCAAAAATTGACCTGGGCAAAACACGAAAATTTATTTAGTTACTTTTTTCTTATAGACTGGCCATTGAAATGAATGATTAAGCCAAGACCAAAGTCACAAGAAACTTGACATGAGAAGGATATGGTCAAGTGCAGAATATGCTACATTTTGACAAGTCAATGCTAGCACAGGTAACCCAAGCTCTCAGTAAGCTTACTACCAGTGACTAAGGATCTGTAACCTCTATTCAGTAAGCTTGCAAGGCGTTTTGGGACGGAGGGAGTAAATGTTATACAAGTACTAAATATGTTGGAGCTTTCTTTTCATAATATGTTCAGGAAACATATTTTGTTCGAATGGGGATATTGTTAGAGCCATTGGATCAAGATGAAGCTAAAACCTGGCCATCAGTATAGAGGACTCCCATAAATAGATGTTCTTGATTCGCTGACTATACACAAATTTATAATCCATTTCTTTCTACAACAGAAACAGTAGAGAAAATGCATAGATGGTAGAAGGGGATTTTTAACTTGAGACATAGATTTCGCAAGAATTTAACAGATTATCTGGAACAACGGGGAACAGAAGATAGATGCAGCTATAGAGGAAAAGAAGAATGCTAAAATAAAAACCTGGGGCTAGACCAAATACGGCTAATTGTCCCAAAATTTCATTCCACCAATTGCAGCTCGAAGAAAGCGTTGTTTCTTACTCGGCTGACATTAAGAACATAAAAATTGGGTTACAATAGGCTGTTGGGGGATTGAGGGGATCACCGCATCCACTAGCCCATACTAGCAGTCATCAACATGGAAAAAATAAATCAACACATGAAATAATAATATGAAAGAACAAGAACACCATGATTTGTTAACCGGTTCACCACCACACGTGGCTACATCCGGAGGCCCCAAGCCAGGATATCACTATAATAATATGTTGATTGTTACAATTTACATATGCACTCACACAGATCTAGCATAGTAACTCTCCATGAACAACCCTCTCCTACATATTATTATCTCTCCCCAAGAACACACAAACAATATGACTATGGTCGGGTTGTAGGATCGCCCCATGGCTCTCCTAGGCCCCCGGCCTCCTCCTACACACTATTTTGTGTTCTCTTTTGATATCCTAACTCTCTCCTATTAGGGTACACCGTATTCTGGATGAACTTGTGCTTATATATAGCAGTACAAGGAAACCCTAGGTCGATTTGGTAGAGATTGCATCAAAATAGGAAACAAATAATTCCTGGCCGACAGACCAGGCGCACGCTCGCACCCCACCAAGCGCCCGCTCGAATTGATTTTCCAGGCGGACCAACTTACTGCTTGGTTCGAGCGCCCGCCTGCTTCTCCGCCCAGGAATTCTCCTCCGTTTTGAACCCCTTCTTGATCTCACCAACTCCCACGACTTAGACTCCTTCTCCCCTTCTGCTTCCCCTTAGGTTTAGGACTCCAATCCCAACAATCTCCCACCTGGAGACTAAACCCATAAGCGTAGTAATCGTCCCCGTCAAGCTCCCCACGAAGATGACCTTCTTTGAATATTGTAACACCGTGCACTAAGCTTCTCCATTGTGTTGATGATAAGCCTCCACGCTCCACCATTACACCATGTTGAGCCTCCACGCTCCTCCACCATGAGCCTCCACGCCCAAGTAATAAGGCGAGTTGAAACCAAGCGACGCTTCAACCTCTCCGTGTAGATCCCTCTTGCCTCCCCAAATCTACTTCTACCTTGATTTATTTGCAAGACTAACTTCGCCTTCTCCCTCCTAGATCCACTCACCTTGCAATGCTCCCCATGAATCGGACACACTTTGCTTCTTGCATTGTCTTCTTGTGGTCTTTTATCGCTCTCTGTTAGGTACTTGTGACTGTCTCCTTGCTGACCAGCTACACATTGTCACCTCTCCCCCCTAACACACCGTTTATTGATGTCTCTTCGTTTTGCACAATAGGCCGGTCTTTACGCCTCTTGCTCCCACCTGGAACGAAATTTGATGTTTTCGTAGAGTACAACATCCTCCTAACCCCCATCAGTCGTTTGCGAGAAGTCCTCCTCTTCTTACGTGGTCAAACCGGCTTATACCACTCACCTTTGCATCGTCGGTTGCTTACGCAAGTGCCTGATGCATTCTCCTTTCTTTCATATTTTCTCCAACCACCTTGACTTCCCCAAAATCCCTTGAACACCCTCCAGATCCATCTTGATCTCTGCATCTTCAAATTCCACCTCGAATTTCTGCAGATCTCATAAGAAACACGAACTTTTCGGACTTTCTGATCTTCCGCACAATCGTTGACCTATTTGGCACGTGTCTTGCTTCAACCATAAACCCTAGAAGCTCTCAGATCCCTGCACGTCTTCCACACGAAGAATCTGCACTGCACGAAATCTGCACGTGCGCTGCACCAAGCCGGCACGTGCATTGCACGAATTCTGCACGTGCGCTGCACGAAAATCTGTTGTCACTTTTCTTCACCTTGGATCTCCCCTAGATCTCGAATCAAAGCTCTGATACTAGTTGTTGGGGGATTGGGGGGGGGGGGATCACCGCATCCACTAGCCCATACTAGCAGTCATCAACATGGAGAAATAAATCACACATGAAATAATAATATGAAAGAACAAGAACACCATGATTTGTTAACTCGGTTCACCACCACACGTGGCTACATCCGGAGGCCCCAAGCTAGGATATCACTATAATAATATGTTGATTGTTATAATTTACATATGCACTCACACAGATCTAGCATAGTAACTCTCCATGAACAACCCTCTCCTACATATTATTATCTCTCCCCAAGAACACACAAAACAATATGACTATGGCCGGGTTGTAGGATCGCCCCCATGGCTCTCCTAGGCCCGCCCCTCCTACACACTATTTTGTGTTCTCTTCTGATATCCTAACTCTCTCCTATTAGGGTACACCATATTCTGGACGAACTTGTGCTTATATATATAGCAGTACAAGGAACCCTAGGTCGATTTGGTAGAGATTGCATCAAAATAGGAAACAAATAATTCCTGGCCGACTGACCATGCGCCCACTTCGCACCCCACCATGCACCTGCTCGAATTGATTTTACAGGCGGACCAACTTACTGCCTGGTTCGAGCGCCCGCTGCTTCTCCGTCCAGTATTCTCCTCCATTTTGAACCCCTTCTTGATCTCACCAACTCCCACGACTTAGACTCCTTCTCCCTTCTGCTTCCCCTTAGGTTTAGGACTCCAATCCCAACATAGGCATGAAAGGGTTTCTAATTTTTCAAAACAAGTCTTATAAATTTAAGACAAGAAGAGTCAGATCATAGCAATGTAAATCTTCTGAAAATGGTTCATAAAACAACATTTCACATGAGTAACAAAGATCGTAAACAATTTGCAGAATTATCTTTGCATCACGTAAAAGAGGAACACCACCAGGGTTCTGTCCTGTCCTCACCCTCCAATTAATGAGCAATGCTAGAGGCACAAAATAAGGTCACAAAATCTTATTCACAAGGTGAGGTGACGATTTTATTGGTTGCATCGATAATGGAACCGCCACGCTCTAATTAAAAACACCAACAACATCATTACACCTAAAATTTCGTGAGCAAGTTTTGTGCCCCTAGTATTATTCCCAATTAAATTGCCATTTATTGGCACAAGACAAGAAATCACATTGTATCTAACAAAGTGATGGAAAGAAGAAAATGTGTACTAACAACATCAGTTATCATTCCGTATGGCAATGAATCAAATGAATAGAAGTTTTAGCAAATGGAGTTTGATACTTACTTTTGATTTAAAAAGCTTCCATTTCCATCGGGCACCCAACACGTAGTCT
>JAOWBW010002882.1:0-49292 GCA_026119855.1 Campanula takesimana | reverse complement strand
TCAAAAATTTGGTATCCCTGTCCGAAGTGATGGATTTAGGAACCCCATATAGTCGGAACAACCTCTCGAAAGAAAACTTCCGCAATATTAGTTGCATCTGCAGTCTTCTTACAAGCAATGAATGAGACATTTTGGAAAATCGATCCACTACTACAAACCAGAATCTACACCTCGTGCGTACGCGGTAAACCCAACACAAAATCCATAGACAAATCTAGCCATATATCATCAGGAATAGGTAAAGGCAAATAAAGACAGTATTTTGAGACTGACCTTTAGAAACCTGATAGACATAACAACGCCTGACAATAGAACCAGCATCCTTCCTCAGTTGAGGCCAGAAATATCGCTCCTCCAAGCTAGCAATAGTCTTGTCTCGTCTCAAATGCCCACTAAGACCTACCGTGTAAGTCTCGAATCAGCTTCTCTCTTAGAGACGTAACATGAACACATAAACGATCCCCTTTAAACAGAAAACCATCCCAAATATGAAAATCTGCACTAGGATGTTTACCCGCACACTTATACCACCAGGGCGGACGCACGTTGTGAGGTGGGGGGTTAATTGACCCCCCTCACCTTTCCGTTTATACCTATTTTCACCCTTAAAAAACTTTCAATTTTATAACTTTAACCCCCCTCAAAATTTCAATTGACCCCCCTCAAAACCTCTACATATATATACTCTGACTTTTACACAATTTACCCAAACCTATTATTTTTGTTTGCCGCAAGCGGGTTCAGCCTAGACTTTCGACTTCGAAGAACGGAAGCCTCGCCGTCGCCGAAGAGAAGCCATAGACGCCGCCAGTCGCCCAGCCCGCACCGCAGGTAATCTTTCTCCTCTTTCTCTTCCGTCCCTAATCTCAAATCCCTAAATTTCCCACAAAATCAAGTTTCCCCTTTCTTTCAATCGGCTTTTTTTTTTTTTTTTTTTTTTTTGAATCACAATCTCATAGCAAAACTAATTTGAGAACCCATTATAGGCGTCCCTAATCTCAAATCCCTAAATTTCCCAAAAAATCAAGTTTCCCCTTCAATCGGATTTTTTTTTTAAATCACAATATGATAGCAAAACGAGAATCCATTATCCCTAATCTCAAATCCCTAAATTCCAAAAAATCAAGTTGCGGATTCTTTTTTTTTTTTTTTTTTTTTTTCTGACAGACTATTAATTGTTGTGATTTTAACTCTAGCTTATTTTCTACAGAAAAAATAATGAGTCCTCCTAGAAGTTTGAAAAGATCAAGTGGGTCGGCTACTTCGAACTCTAAAGCGAATGAGGCTCCCGTCCCGGAGGTTAGAAACTGAACTATAATCTTATTATGTGTTTGTGTATGGCCAGTGGCCTTGTAGTTGTTGCCTTGTTGACGTATTTATTTATGGCCGGTGTTTTGCTCGTGCGGTTGTTTATGGCCAGTGGCCTTGTTGTTGTGGTTTTATGGCCAGTGGCCTTGTAGTTGCTGTGGTTTTATGGCCAGTGGCCTTGTAGTTGTTGCCTTGTTGTTGTGGTTTCATGGCGTGTGGCCTTGTTTATTTGTTTGTGTATGGCCGGTGACATTTTTAATTTGTTTTTTACGCATTTTCTAACAGTGCTCGAAAACTATTTCAAGAAACTGAAACATTCGCAAAGTAATGAAGAGCCTCAAGTTCAAGAGTCTAACGTCCTCGACCATAATGCCCAACATCCAAATTCTAAAGTGCCTAATGCTTAAGAGCCTCAAATTCAAGAGCCTATTGTCCCCAATGCTAGTGTCTCAGATCCAAATCCTAAAACGCCTAATACCCAAGAGGATGAAACTCATTAAGACACTGTTATGTAATAAGATGGGAGATGCTTGGTTGAATGATTGTTTGGTGATCTACGTAGAGGATGAGATTTTTAGGAAATTGAAAATGAAGATATTATGGAGTATTTTAAAAAGATGAAGAATAGGAAACCACTTATGTAACACTTTTCATATTATTTTATCAAAATTTGAATTCGTTTGAAAAAAAAGGCTTTATATGTGTGTGTTTTTATTTAAATTTATTAGTGTATTTTTTTTTTCTATATAATTTTTTGACCCCCTCACCGTAAATCCTGGATACGCCACTGTATACCACAAATCCTTGAAACTGCATCCTCCTCATAAAGATCCTTCAGCAAGTCAAAGCCCACAATTTCCTGAGACATCGTGAGCAACAAAGAATCCCTTCTACTCAAAGCATCGGCAACCTTGTTCTGAACACCTGATTTATGCTGAATAATAAAAGGAAATTTCTGCAGATAACTACCCAACGAGCATGCATCTTATTTATCATTTTCTGACTACGCAAAAATTTTAAAGCAAGATGGTCAGAAAATAGAATAAACTCCCTCTGAACAAGATAATGCTCCCACTGTCGGAAAGCCCGATATACTGCATAAAACTCTTGATCATATGTACTCCATTTCTGTCGAGCCTCACTCAACTTCTCACTAAGAAAGCACTGGTCGTTTTTCTTGTGAGAGAACAGCTCCAATCCCTCACCACTAGCATCACACTCCACCTGAAATATCTTGTCAAAATCTGGTAGTGCAAGAACTGGTGCGGTGCAAGTTTTTCCTTGATGAGAGCAAAACTCTGCTCTTGCTCAAAACCCCACTAAAATTTACCCTTCTTCAAACACTCGGTGATAGGTGCAGTAATGGTGCTAAAATTACGTACAAACCTCCTGTAAAATGTAGCTAGACCATGAAAACTACGCACCTCAGTGACCGATGTGGGGGCTGGGCAATCCCGGATTGCTCTCACTTTCTCTTCATCAACCTGAATCCCATCCTCACCAACAACACAAAGCCCAGGAAAAGCAATTTGTTGGTGCAAAATGTGCACTTTTTAAGATTGATATACAACTGATTATCTTTTAAAACCTGCAACACTTGTCTAAGGTGTTCCAAATGTGCAGTTCTATCTTTACTATAAATCGGGATATCACAAAATAGACTACCACAAATGAGCCAATAAAAGGACGGATACCTAGTTCATCAACCTCATAAAAGTGCTAGGGGCATTAGATAGCCCGAATGGCATGACAAGCCACTCATACAGTCCATCCTTGCTCTTGAAAGCTGTCTTCCACTCATCCCAGGTCTGATCTGAATCTGATGGTACCCACTGCGTAAGTCAGTTTTGTAAACACCTTAGAACCAGATAACTCATCAAGCATGTCTTCCAACGAGGGATAGGAAATCTATACTTGATGGTGATCTTGTTGATGGCTCTGCTATCAACACACATACGCCACTGATTACCCTTCTTTGGAACAAGAAGGACCGGTACTGCACATGGGCTCATACTCTCCCCTAATAAACCCCTTCCGCAGCAATTCTTCAATCTGCTCTCTGATTATTTCATTCTCCTTGGGACTCATGCAATAATGTGGGAGGTTTGGCAAACTAGCTCCCGGATCAAGTCAATCTGATGCTGAATGTCCCTCATAGGAGGGAGGTCATTGGGTAACTCATCAGAAACCAATTCTTGAAAAACCGCAAGAAGTTCTTCAATATCCCTGGTAACCCAATCTCCACACTGACAGAACCCAGCAGCCCTTTTATGATTATCGGACAAAAATACTCTGCCTCTTCAATAGCTGCGTAAGATCTTTCTCGTTCTGTATAAGCATCAAGACCGATTCATTTTTCTCAACCTGCTTCTCAAAACGCAGAACATGAGCTATAGCAATTTTATGATTATCCCATTTAAACATCACTATATTATCCTTACCCTGATAAGTAATGTCGTGGTCATATTGCCATGGGCGACCAAGCAAAATATGACAGACATCCATAGTTAAAACATCACACAAAACCTCCTCCTTGTAGTACTTGCCAATAGAAATAGGGACCCTGCAAGTCCGTATCACCCTAAGTTCGGAGCCCTTATTCACCCATCCCAAGCTATAAATTTTCTCGTGAGGTTCAGTTTTTAATCCCAGGAAATCAACCAATTTCTGCGACACTAGATTTTCAGTGCAACCATTATCAATAATCAAATTATATACCTTGTTCTTTACAGGACAGTGTGCTCGGAACAGATTCTTTCGTTGTCCCTCATCCTTGGAAGTTAGTAGCATCTGTTGAAGCACCAATCCAACTCGCTCCTCAGATTCCTCTTCAGCGAATTCAACCCCTTCATACTCATTATCATTATCCTCGTCGCCTTCACCCTCGCTTCCCTCTTCCAGAATTGCAGCAGTTCTCCTAGAGGGGCAAACATTGGATCTGTGACCCTGTCCATTGCAACGAAAACACTTATCCCCTGTTGGTTTAGCATAAGGATTATCCGTTTTCTGTGCTGGCGCCTTGCTTCCCGTGGAACTGCTAGTATTGTTAGTAACCTTAGTCTGCGAGGTTGAGTCCTTACTCGTAGCCCCTTTCTCCTTATCAGTCCCTGCTTCAGAACTACTATGTGGAGCCCATTTGCGAAAAGGAGGGTTAAAATTCCTCGTACTCGACTTTTCCATGAGTTCGGCTTTCAAAGCCAGCGTGGAAGCGTCCGTCAAATTCCACACCTGATGCAATCCCATCTTCTTGTTGGTGTTGGTGCCCTAGGCACGTTTGTTAAACGTTGTATAAGTTATCATTTTATTCATGATGATAAAGAGATAATAAGATTATTATTGTTGCTCATGTTTGCTTATAATAATCTCCGTCCCTAGAGCTTGTTAAGCACTAGTATAAAGGCTAAATGATCATGGGATGATCATGTTAGATTTATGGGTACTTGTTTGGAACAAGGTACTGGACATGACCCGCGGTATGAGATTTATGTCATGGTCGATGTCATATATAAATCTCATATTAGTTATGTCATTTGAATCCTTAAACATGAAGTATTATAGTCTTCCACTTGATGAAGATTATGTTTGACATATTCAAACACTGCCTTACACACGTAGTTATAAAGGGTATGATTGGCATAATCAGATTCACGTAGGGAAGAATAATAAGATAAATGGATTTGTCCCTCTTCGGAGAGATGTCAAGCTTGGGCCCCTTGAAGGAATGATGTTGGTGAAATGTTTGGCCAAACTCAAATGGATTGATTGGATCAACGTCATTTGGATTATCAACATATTCGGGATCGAGAAAAGTATTGAACAATACAAGTTGACTTGTTGACCATGACTTGTGTTCAATGACATCGTGGACAAAGGGATTATGACATGTTCTAAAAGGAATGCGAACTTGGAATTATGTTTGGGCTCATGTTTGGGCTAGAACCTTATCATATCTTATGGGTTTGCTAGAACCTTATCATATCTTATGGGTTCATGTTTGGGCTCATTTCCAACTTAGTGTAATCCTAGAGGGTCACACACGAATAGAACAAATCATGAAGGACTGAATTGGAATTATGGAAAAATGCCTAAAAGTTGAACTGGCACGGTCGTGCGCCTTAAAGGGCACGACCGTGCCATAAATCGAACAAAGGCAAAGTCTTGCGGGGTGACTGGCACGACCGTGCCAAAAGCAAAGCACGATCGTGCCAATATTTGGCGGCTGGTGGCAACATGCGCACCTATTGGCACGACCGTGCGCCTTAAAGGGCACGACCGTGCCAGTGCAGTCGGGCCAGAAACTCTGCAGCTTAATTTTGTGACGGGATTTAGGTTTCCTAAGTCCTTAAGGGTTAAGGATTAGGACCTATTTAAGGATCCTTTCAGCAGTCATTAAGCACATGATTATGAGTGCCTCCAAAGGGTTTTTGGGAGGTTATTTTCTTGTTCTAAGATCCCAAAAGTGAAGAACAAGAATATTCATAATTCCATATAGTTCTTACAATTGTGAAAGCGTGTTTCATAATTTGGTCTAGCAACCAAGATCAAGTGTTCTTGATATTCGTTCGTGGTGTGGATGCCGCTAGAGGGTGAAACTTATCATCTTCATAGTTCGTGATTCTTGCTTTGTTCGTGATCAAGATTTCAAGCCTCTATCGAATTCAAGGTTGCATAATCCAAGGCATCAAGGATCAGTATTCTAGTATTCATATTATTGTATTTGACTTAATCATATGAATGGATCTATGGGCTTTGGGTTTCATTAAATTTTAAATGCTTAATTCCGCTGCGCATGTTACTCCGAAACCCAACACTTCTCCTGTATGGAACTTTTCAGACCATTAATATAACGAGCAACTTTCTGATCCTCAGACTCCTCAATCTCAACCCGTGCAGTATACCTCTGAAATTCCGTAGTATACTCTGTTCTCTTGCCCTGCACACAATTGAGATACAGTTTGTACAAGATCTGCTCATAATCCGCCGGTAAAAACCTCTCAGAAATTAGATGTTTCATACGCCTCCAAGTTTTAACTGGCCCCTTTCCTTTCCGTCGTCTCTGTACTGCTAGTTTATCCACACAAACTGCAGCAGTACTCTTCAATCGGATCGCCACCATCTTTACCTGTTTATTTGCAGGTACTTCTATAACATCGAAAAAACGATCTACCTCATTCTGCCAATCTAAGAAATTCTCAATCCCTATGGTTCCATATAACAAAGGAATATCAGCCTTAATTCTATAATCATGGCGGTTTCGATTATTACCTTCAACTGGTTCTTCATCATCAACAACCTCTTCTTCATAACTGGATTCTTCGTCATCCCGATTCTCTGCCCGTTGAGGACGTCGAACTGGATTTCGAACTGGATCAACCCTGTCTCTCTCACCCCTACGGTCCTGATTAACGTTTTGACCCTGTTGAGCGGCCACCAACGCAGCAATCTGTGTTGTTAAGGCAGCGATATCGTTGGTAATTCCATCGATATCCGCCTTTGTAGCCTGATCTCCCATAATGATTCAGTATGATGCAAAAGACAGTATATGGCCTGCTCTGATGCCAACTGACGCAGCACGGAAGCGATACGTTTCGTGATTAGCGCACTAATCACAAGATCTCATCCAGCGATGAAACCTCAAACACAAAACCTTGGAATCCACCAAGAAAATAGATAAATCTCCAAGAACAAAGTTCAATTGATAAGAATAATAATGTAACCCTAAAACAATGATAGGAAAAGAGTATTTATACTCCTAACAAAATAACATAACCTAAATAAAACATAAATCACGAAAATAACCCAAGTTTGTACTAAAACCGATAAAAAACGCGAAACAGTGATTTTCTGCCGCAAACCGAGCGGGCGCTCGCCTTATGCAAGCGGGCGCTCTAGTCAACAGAACGATCGGCCAGTTTGGGATTTAAATTCAAGCGGGTGCTTGGGCATATGCGGGCGGGCGCTTGTTAACCTGCTGTGCTGGAAATCGCCTTGTTGCTCCTACATCAAGAACTTATGATCCAATCCCAAAATCTGCACAAAGCAGAAAAGAATAAAGGATGGATTGCTTACAAGAATTCTTCACGGATCTAGAATAACTAAAAACCAAAACAACTTGAAGATCAAAACTCTTTGAGAACAAAGAACTTCAAGTAACAAAAAGGACTAGAAAAAATCTCTTTCTCTTTGAATGCTCTAAGAATCTGTGTAGGAGAATGGCTTAATTCATCTTCTTTTATAGCATCTCCATCCAAGAGTCCTACAAGAATAAAAGATACACTTTGATATGGAAAGGTTAGTAGGTTAGTAAAAGATAAATACCAAACATAATAATCCTAAAATAAACCTACCTAAGATAAATACAAATAACCTAAAATATAAACAAGCTAAATAAGGATAAATATACAAATTAAATTAAAATAAAATACAAATCAGAATACAAAAATCAAAAAGATATTAAGAGTATTTCATACTCTTTCAAACATGTTTTTAAAAAGCGTGATGACATTTTTTAAAATATGCGGAACTTCTTTAAAAAACGCTCGGTGGCATTTTTGTAAATAATTAGAACTTCTCAAACGATTCTGGATATCAATATAAAGCCTTCTGAATATGATTTTGAAACACATTTGAAGAAGGTCATTGCCAAGAATTTTTTTGGATATTAACATCAAATGTTATGAATATCAATATAAAGTAATCTGCATTTAAGTTTCAAGCACATTTTAAGAAGGTGGCCAAGAAAAATTATGGATATCATCAACTTCAAATGATTCTGGACATCATCGGGATTATCCCTTGATTCCGTGTCTAAAATCCTAAAATGACGTCGTTTAGGCCCTCAAATTGGCCTTTGAAGTTTTTATCAATGAATCATGTCGTTTCGTGCCGTATTTTAAAAACACGCTTTTCCTAATCACTAGGTAAAACGCGTTCTACGAAGACTAATCCTTGTCTGATCTAATGTAAGTAAAAGTGTTTTTTTTAGTATGTTTTTGAGTAAGAGTTTCATTTTGAAAATGACAACTTATGTACAGCGTTTTGGATAAACTATCTATCCTTAGTATGTTTGGATAACTAAAAAAAAGATATCTAACTAACTTATTTTATACCCACTTGAATTTCAAATAATTATGGATTTTTTTTTATTTTTTATTTTTTTTTAAACAATTATACATTGTGCATGTGAAGACGTCTACTTGCTCAAAACAATCGGGAGATTCAGAGAATAGTTGTTACTTTTGTCTCCTTGTTCTACAACATTGTCTTCTTCTCTACTCACAAATATAAATTAAATGACACCCAAATTGATAAATACTCTTGTGAAAATCTCGAGAAAAAACTTATTTTAGTCTCGTTTTAGTGTAAAACTTGTTTTAATCTTTTAATGTAAAAAAAAATCTCTTAATGTAAAACATGTTTTACACATTTTTTAGTGTAAAACAACCTTTTTTATAAGACTGACTCAATACCCTCCTCGTCCCATAAAATGGAGAAACAAGATGAAAGGAGAAAAAAAATCTTGAGCTAATTTTGACGTTATTATAAAGGAACGTCAAAACAGTGCCAGAGCCAGGATTTTCTTGCAACGGGGACAAGATTACTTTTATTTTCGAGTATTGTGATGTAATAACTAAACTTAATTTTGAAAGGGGGCAAAAATATGATTTAGTGTTATTTTTTCTTGATCTAAAGGGAGGCAAAATACAAATTTTCAAAGTAAAAATAACAAATATTGGTACAAATGAAAAGTCAATGGGGGCAATTGCCCCCTTATCAATAGGCGTGGCTCCGCCTCTGCGTCAAAATTCACCTTACAATTACAAAAGTTGATTTTAAAGCAATTTTGATGCCGTATAGCATACATTAGCTTAAAAAATTACCATATAAACCTAAACCTCCTAATAATTTCATCATATGACATCTTAATTGCCAGTAAAAATTATTATGAACGAGTATGTAATGTTAAAATGTTTTCATGAAGAAAAGGTCATTAGTATTTAATGTGTGAAAATATATAAAATTATTTATTCGGACCAATTTACGCCCATCTCCTATTCTCCATGCATCAATTTTATCAAACAAGACAAATTGCCAAAACATTGCACAACAACCTTCTTAGATCAGATAAATAAATTGGACAAAAGCTGTGTGTGAGACGGTCTCACACGTACAATGGATCTCGTTGAGGAAATAAATGGTTTGCCCTATGGGCGAGGAAATCCCATTTTCTCTCTCAACAACGAGACTCATCTCACGTATAAGACCGTAGAGATTATTGGCCACATTTTCTTATTTGCAAAGTTACAATTTTACCCTTGTAATGGGGTGGATAATTTTCAGTACTGTTACTGGATACTCTCCAGCAAGATCGGCAGTAGAGGAAGATTTTGTTTTAAAAGAGGGCATTAAAAAACCCTAAAATTCGTATATATCACTGCAGATTCTTGTGGACAAAGGCAAAACAAACAGCACGTGATAAGGGAGTGCACTTGCTATTAGACAGAATAATGATCCATTTGTTAAGCTGGTGGATACTGGTTGAAGATATGTTTTTTGATCCGATATTCTTTCTTTTTTTAAAAAAAAATAATAAAAATATAGATGTAGGTTAGAAGTTAGAACCGAGTAAATAAGAAATGAGTTGGATATCACGTAGTCACGGACCCGGAGTCTGTATATACTGTCCGACTGCATTATTAATGAATATAATATTCAATAACATACAACTTTACGTGAGATTATTTCAAACTAACTCGCATTCATTTATTAACTAGTAGGTAACTCGTGCTCCGCACGTGAATCTATTACGTTAATATTTTTGTATTTTACTTTTTTTGATGTTTTAAATTGATAAATTAACATAATAATTTTTTTTTAAAATATATGTGTGTTTTACATTAATCAAAACATTTTCATAGCTTTTTTTGTACATAGTTTGTAATAAATATTTTTAAAATTAATTTAGAAATACATTTAAGTTTGTTGTATGAATATTTCAAAAAAATTAATGGTATTAATAGTAATAGTTAACGTATATAGTAATTATCATGATTAAATAATAATATTAGTAGTAATAGTTAATATATACTGTAACTATTATGATTAACTAATACTATTAATAATAATAATTAACTTATTTAGTAAAAATTATATTTAACTATTATAATTAACAAATAATGTTAATAATATTAGTTAATTATAATAGTTAAATATTAGTAGTTAACTATAATAGTTAACTATAATAGTTAACTATTAATAATTAACTATTATAGTACTCCCTCTGTCCCTAAATGAGTGTCCAAATTTCATTTTAAGGGACACTGAAAATCTCAACTTTTTGAACAATTTGGTAACAACGATTCATATATAATCTTGAAATCTCCTTTCCAAACCTTTAGTTTTGCACGTATAAAGAAACCGGTGAAAAAAAATTCGAAAAAAAAACGTTTAGGGAGAAAGTTATTTTCAAAAAAGACACTCATTTAGGGACAAAGATTTCTTAAAAATGGACACTCATTTAGGGACAGAGGGAGTAACTATTACTATTATAAGTATTAGTTAGTATTGTAATTAACTATAATAGTTACTCTATATAGTAACTAATACTATTAGCTAAGAAAAATAATTTGAAAACTCTCTTATTAATAAGAGTGGTATGATGTGGCAACACCAAATACAACCTTTCTCTAAAACTTGTCTATGTGACAACACCATGACTCTCCTCACCAACTTTAATATATATATATATATATATATATATGGATTTACCATCAAGCGGTTGAGCTCCGACTACCGTGACACCCACAAAATTCTGATATCACCTTAGATTTCCATTTCTTGCCTATTATAAAAGGTATTCATCATCATCATCATCATATACTACCTGAATTAATATATATTTTCCTTCAAATACCTTGAATGTTCATTTTCTAATAAAATTACTGAACATTATCAATCATCATGTTATAAATCTTACTCATAAGTAGTATGCCATATAATGAGATTAACAATGTATTTATACAAATCAAAAGTGATTAAAGTCAACTTTAGTTATCTTTTCGAAGTTTGAAAAATGGACATTAATGTAAAGATGGAAGTACGTAGTAGTACGCAATAGATCACGGTAATAAGGCAAACATAAGGGCATGTCTCTTCCTATCTGAAACTAAAAGGACTTGATGCGCGGGAATCAAATGCAAGCGCAAGGCACTGGAACTGCTGGTAGTCTAGAAGGAGAAAACTCATTGCAACTCCAGAGCAAAGCCTGCACGAGTAACACACGTCACTAAGCTGGGGGCATTTCCGGCGTAAGCCCCTCCGGCGTGAGAGTAAGTGTTTGATTTTTTTAGAGAGAAAACAGATCTAGTAGGTGTGTGTGCATTTTAGCCAAAAAACAGAGATTACCTTTTATGACTGACGTCTCCTTTTATTTATACCCAGATGTCATGTGCCGAGCTCATGCATATACTCACACTTTCCATGCGTCTTTTTGCCAGCTGGTGCCTTCCTATTGGTTATCCTTAAGTTTGTTAGCTCAGCACTTAACATGCCTGCCTATTCAGGTATTGATTGTGACAGATTTAGTGGGTCCTCTGTTGTCACACCTTTCGCACCCTTCTCCCCATGCCGCAACCAATATCCTTATACTCTCAAGTCGCCTTTTTTGTGTCCTCATAGGTTTAGGCCATTTTTACCTTGATGTCGCTTCCTTTTACATTCCTCTGCATTAGGCTGAATCCTTCCCGGCCCAATGGGCCCGCCTATCTATTTTAATTGCACCTCTGTTGGTCCTCTTCTTGGCTCCATCCCTCCTACTGGACTGGGACTTTATCCAATCCCTTCTCATTTAGCATTTACCCGGTCTAGGTCCACAAATTTGACATGGTAGCATCAGGACTAAAGATGAAATCTTTAAAGTTCTTGAAGGAAGGAGGCTTCATTGTTGACATGGCCAAATACGGGTGGGATGGGTACGGTTATAGTTACGAGCATGGGTGCGGTTCCCAAACCCATAACCGTAACCTAACCGTGTTATACACGGGTGTGGGTACGTGTGGGACACGGTTATGGCCGGTGAGGGTCCACGCGTCTGCCCCCCTTTTTTTACTGTTAATTTTTTAACATAATAGGTTTAAACATAACAAATTATGTTAAAAAATTAACAAATTATGTTAGAAAACTAACATAATTTGTACAGTTAGAACGGTTAGCGTTAAGGTTACGGGTGCGGGTTCCTAAACCCTATAACCGTAACCAAACCGCATTATTGACGGGTACGGTTAGAACGGTTAACGGGTTATTCACGGGTACAGTTCCAACAGTTTAAATGCGGGTGCGGCTTGACAGGTTGTCACGGGTACGGTTCCCGGTTAGCCATGTCTGTTTCATTGATTAAACTTAAACATATTTTGAGCAGCCAATGAAGACCTCAGACTTTGGCCGTCAAATACAAGAGTCCAATACTTTCTCCCTAGTTGCTATTTAATTATTCAAAATTATTCACAAATAAATACTCCAATCCCCCATTCATTTTTATCTCCAACCAAACCTACTTTCAATCCCACCTCTCTTCTATGGCTTTTCTTCTCCTCAATATTTTCTGCTTCTTATGTGTGAGTAATCTCTCTCTACAATTTTATAAATACCATTTTTCTTACATTCATCCCTTTATTACTCCATAATTAAGAAAAAAATGTTTCCCCTTCTCCTAAAAAAATAAATATGTTTCATTTGATATCCAACAATTTTATAGAGCAAGATTTAGTTTCTTCTACATTGTACTTTAAATTACACTATGAACATTTTATTTTATTTTTTGTTTTTAGAAATAAGACATTTCCGAACAACCCATAATGGAAAGTGTGAATATCTGTAGTTTTTTTTTTTTTTTTTTTGAGACAGAGGTAGTATTCATGATTTAAGGTATTGCATGCTATATATATATATATATATAATGTAATATATATGTATTCAGTATGGCTATATTAAAACTGCAAATGTAATCCATTACTTTGTTTTGGCAATGTTAATAGTATATAGTTGAACATACCATAGATATGATTAATTATTATAGCAAAAGAATAATACTCCCTCTCTGTCCCAGAATGATAGTTCCCCTATTTTCATGAGTTTTACGAAAGAACTTTGAGTAATAATTAAGGCTACTTTTAATTATTCTAATGAAATTTTTGAAATTGTTCTTGATACACCATTACAAATACTATTAATATCAATTTTTAGATTCACATTAACATAATTATAAGTAGCATTTATAACTGCTCAAAGTTCCCTCGTAGTAACAACGAAAAAAGGTGGACTATCTTTCTGGGACGGAGGGAGTAGCATTTTTGGGATGGAAGGAGTATACTATAATAGCTATATATTGTTGGCTAAAAGATCTAGGTTATAGTACAACTTGTGATGCTTTTAAATATATATATATATATATATATATATATATAACTCACATAAAAATTATACTAATTGTGTAATGTTCATTTCTGTTTTAGTTGGGGGTTGTGGGAAGCCATGCAGCAGTGGAGCCTTCTGAAGTGTACTGGAAAACAGTGTTGCCAAACACTCCCATTCCAAAAGCCCTCAGGGATCTTCTTCATCCTCCTGGTAATATATATATATATATTCACATCTCTAACACCCTTTATAACCATCATATAAATAGACAGTTGTTAACTATTTATTTTCCAAATGTCTAAATTATTATGCAGAGTGGGTAAATATGATTGCTGGCAAAGGAAAACCTATCAATTTTGCTGTTAGTGCTGGAGTTAGCAAGGAAGTTTCAATCACATTCAAATATGCATCTCAAAGCAATGGACAAGTAGATCGAGATCGCGCCCGTCTTGGGGACAACAAAGAAGTTAGTGTCACATTAACATATCACAATAAACAAGATCACGATCAAAAATCGCTCCAAAATGATCCTAAATTCAAAGCCACAGCATCAGCACTTTTCTTCCTGGAAAAGAACTTGCACAAAGGATCACAAATGAAGTTGTTCTTCACCAAGAAAACAAACCCTCTAGCAACTTTCTTGCCTCGCGATTTGGCTAAAGAAATACCCTTTTCGTCCAAAAAATTGCCCGAAATTTTGAAATATTTCTCACTCAAACCAACCTCGAAAGAGGCTGAGGTGATGGAGAAGACCATTAGCGAATGCGAAGTGGAAGCTAACAAAGGCGAAGAAAAGTACTGCGCGAGCTCTTTGGAATCTATGGTAGATTTCGCTTCTTCTAAATTGGGGAGAAATTTGAATGCCTTCTCGATGGAAGCGAATAGAGAAAGTGATGAGATTCAAGAATACACAATTGTTGGAGTGAAGAAAATGGGAGGTGGGAAATCAATTTCTTGCCATAAGGAAAGCTATGCTTATGCTGTGTTTTATTGCCATAGTACAGTGAGTACGGAAGCATATAGCATTTCTATGGTGGGGAAGAACGGGGCGAGGGCTAAAGCAGTGGGAGTTTGCCATACGGATACAAAACAATGGGATGCGGATTATATAGCGTTTAAAGTGCTTAATGTTAAACCAGGGACCATCCCGATTTGCCATCTCCTTCCTCAAGATCATGTTATTTGGGTTCCTTATTAGCTGTTTCTCAGACACAGCTTTTCCTGGACCCCACGTATAGTGAGAGCTCTGCTCGAGATGTTGTTGTTGTTGTTTTGCCTCATGTATTTCAAGATCTCAAACTCTTTGTGGTTTGTTGTATTAGCTAAGGTTTTTGTTTCATTGCATTTCCCTTATTAGGTTTAGGTTTTGTTTTCTAGATTGTATTTTGATCTTAATCAAAGTCATGCAATAATTAGATTAAATGTATTGATTTTCCCTTTTCCATGAAACCATGACTTTTTATGATAAATCTGTCCGAGTTATTAAACAATTAAAATTAGAATAAATAAACTATTCGTAAAAATTCTTCAACAAGTCGTTGTAGCATAGTGGTAAGTATTCCCGCCTGTCACGCGGGTGACCCGGGTTCGATCCCCGGCAACGGCGCTTTTTTCTTTTCTGTTTTTAAAAACAGACAACAGATTACATACAATATCATAACCATACAGATTTTTTTTTTTTTTTTTTTTTTTTTTCAAACATTTGTACATTATAAGTTGGAAACTCAATAATTTTAAAGTCTTTATTTTGAAAATAAAACCTTTCTGGAACAAATAAAATAAAAAGGGAAAACGAGACTATCATTTCGAGAGGGAAGGAGTATTTTTTCTATAGAATTGATTGTTTGACACAGAAAAATTGAGATTGATAGAAGTGGAAGAAGGTGAAAGGCCTTTGGATGGACCTTATTTTACAATACTACTACTACTACTACACATCCCAGCAACCTTCACAAACTTCCTCTCTACTACCCCCATCATCTATGTCAAAAATTATGACAGATTCTACCCCACCCTACTCCATAAAAACAATACCCGTTTCTTTCCCTAGTAAATGCGAAAAAACTCCACTCTTCTTTTTCTTCCTTTCGTGTATTTTGTAGTACGTAGTGTATGCTAGAATTCCAAGACTCATCAGAAACTGTATTTGATGATCAAATGCACTGGTTAAAGCAAGAGAAAAAACCTCTAGGACTGTTTTCCATGGGCGTTTTGGGTATTTCACCTGACTCATCGCTTCTCCTCCCAATCAACGTGCTTGTCCCCGGAGATTCTGGTGGGAAAACCATGTTCTTCGATGATGAAGTTAAAATCCGAGGCGACATTATAGTGGGCCCAGGTGGTGAATTGGTGGAAAGGGAATGAAGAAGCATCTGTATTATTTGACTGAAGTTGGGCCTAGAATTCGGGTCCTCCTTCCAACATGAGGTCACTATCAAAGCCAAATCTTCCGGAAGGTCTTCAGCACTGGGCCTCACATTCTGTACGAACGAAAAGCGACATCATGGACTTAGCTCAAGTGGCAGACTCGGATCTTTTTTAAGTGGGTTCACAAGTTACAGTACAAAACTTCAACATGTAATTATGCAAAAAAGAAAAGAAAAAAAGAAGCCTATTGTGGACCCAAACACACGACCAGATAAACTAATTGATTAGGTGGGTGCACTTGCACTCATATGAATAGGCATAGTTCCGCCATTGCTTAGGTCAACTATGATTTCAACACCCTTCAACCAAATCAATGTCATTGTCCAACTATTTTTGGTTCTTTTCAACGCATGATGTGTGCAATAATGTCAAAGTTTGACAAAATGGGTCATAATGCAACAAAAGACATGTTCTTTAGGCACGAAAACAGATTGCATGCGGAAGATTTTGACTTTAAGGTTTTAAATTGCATTCTTCTTCGGAAGATCTTATGTGCCATTCAAAATGGACATTACATTCTCTCTCCGTCCCTAAATGAATGACTATTTTTCCAAAGTTTTTGTCCCATAATGAATATCAAATTTGAGAAGTTACTAAATACTCCCCCACCAACAAATTCTAATTCACACACACACACACACTCATGATGCAATATGGTGAGACCGTTAAGGGTTTTAATTTACTGATGCTACTAAATATGCTTAAATTTCAACTTTCTCAAACGTCTATCAACGTGAAAATTTAACATTCATTCAGGGACGGAGGAAGTAGATTATAGACAGAGTTGAGTTACCTTGAAAGCGGCTGCATATGCAGCTTGAAGATTTGACATGCCTTCGAAAGGTAACTTGTTATGTATGAGCTCCCATAAAACAATGGCAAAGCTATATGCATCAACCTTATGGTTGTAATGCTTCTTCTCTCCCTTCCTCAGCGTCACTGTGCTGTAAAGCTGCAACACAAAATTGGCCCCTCGTAAAAAGAGAAAAGAAAAAAAAACTCCATCCGTCCCAAAAGCCTTCATTTTGGAAATGAGACCAACTGTCTAGGACAAACAAACAGGGGAAATGGAACTATCATTCTGGGACGGAGCGAGAAAAAATATTTTTTAAAAAAAAGTGAAAAAGAGCAAAAGTATGGGACTGATTTAACTGTTAACTAGACTTACCTCGGGGGCCATCCAACGATATGTTCCTGTTTCAGCAGTCATCATCTCTGTTAAAGATTCTTCTCTTGCCAACCCAAAATCAGCAAGTTTGACAGATTTGTGGTCCGCTGTCATAAGAAAATTCTCTGAAAGAAAAAATAAACAATAAACGTCATATTATGGATAACCTTCATTTCAAGTAAAGAAAATACGGGAAACTTACTAAAGCTATGTCAATGGTACTACCAAAAGTGGTTTTAATAACTTTATTACTCCCTCCGTCCCAAAATCTCTTCATGTTTGACTATTCAAACTTTTTAAGGATATGAACACTTGCTTCACTAGCCATGTTTTGTTTGTGCACTTTTAAAGCCTAGATAGTTGAAATGAAAAGAACTTTTTGGGACAATGAAACATGGCAAATGAGAAGATCATTTTGGGACGGAGGGAGTATTTGTTATTTTGCCAATAATAACCTCCATATATATTAGCAAACAGCTAACCATGCCTACTAACTCTTCATAAATGCTTTTATTTGATAACTCTAAATATATATAGTTCGCATTTCACGTTTCTTGGTTTTGTTCTCTTTACTTAGCTCGTTTAGTTATTAGCAGCAAAATCATATCTCTCTTTGGAAATTGTCCCTTTCCATCAAATGAACCACCACTAATTCTTGATAAGTTCTATAGTGACTATAAGCACAATCAAAGCAAACAACTTGTGAAGAATTAAGGTAACAAACAAGTACCAGGTTTCAGGTCCCGGTGTATAATCCCATGTGAGTGTAAGCATTCCATTGCACGAGCTATATCAAGTGCAAAACCGATAGCAACACGCATATCCAAGCACCTTGGTCTCATGCTCTTCAAGTACTTTCTTAATGTCCCACCAAGAAGAAGCTCCGTCACTATGACCATCACTGGCTCCTTGCAAGCTCCAATGAACTGCATATACAAAACCATCACTCGAATTCAATCATTACACAGTTGATTAAAATTCTCTTGTCGTAAAAAGAACAAGACATGAACTTTAATAAGTTGAAAATTTTTTGGACATTCATTTTGGGATGGAGGGAATAATACAATACCTTCACTAAGTTCTTGTGCTGAACTTTAGATAACATAGCAATTTCTCTAGCAAAGTGTGATTCAATCTTGGCAATCTCCTCCGGAGTGTCGCCTTTATTAACAATTTTGATAGCAACATTCTGGTTCTTATATCTGAAACACACCCAATCAAAGAAAACAACAATCTTAACTGCCAAATCAATTTACCAATTCCCCAACAAAAATTAAGTCTTCACATTCCCTTTAGTTATGACAATTTGTTTTCCATACCCATGATATTTTAACAGCAAAATTTTGGTATCAACAACACCTTGCTTTAGCTTCTTTAAGTTTACCAAGGGGTCCAAACTAAAATTTCTAACACAAAATGCTCAACAAAATTGACAATGGAGTATAAATGTACTACCTTTGTCCCGGAATAAATGTTGTCGTTTTTTGTACATAAGTACAAAGGAACTTTGAGTAATAATTTTAAATTAATGTAATCATTCTAATGAGAATTTAAAAATTGTAATTGATAGTATTTATATTCGTGTGTCAATAAGAAGTTTTACAATTTTATTAGGATAATCAAATCACCCAAAACTTATTGCTCAAATTCCTTCGTACTAACGTCCAAAAAACGGCGACATTTATTCTGGGACAGAGAAGTAACAATTTTCCCATCAAAACTGAAGAATTGGACAAGTCAAAGACAGAGAAAAAGGGTTGACTTACTTGCCCTCATAGACTTTGGCATGAGCACCTTCTCCAATCTTTGGTCCAACAAACAAATGCTTAGGATCAATCAGCCACTTAGACTCCAAACTGAACTGCTCCACTGAGTAAAACCCATTACCAGATCCCATTTAAACTTTCTCTCCACCACTATTAAGCAATCAAAACAAACAAACTAGATACACATTTGAAAACAATCAAATCACAAAGATTAAACAAGAAAGTAGATGCCATTGATTGGGAGGCAAAGTATGAAAGAAAACGCACATCTTCTTTAAAACACCAATCACCAACAAAAAGATTAAAATTTCACTGCCCCAATACAAAGTTAAGTTCTGATTCTGCAAACACCACCCACTTACAAAAAGATTATAAATTTACAGACCCAATATAAAAATAAGCTCTGTTTCAAGAAACAGAGTGGATCAATGGTTCTGGGAACTAGGAAAAGGGTAGTAAAGAATTTAAAATCTGGGTATTTGCAGTTGGGAATTTTGCAGGGGAACCCATATTTGGGATTAGTTTGAGAGAGAGAGATGAGGGGGGAAATTGATTGATGGGAAGTGGTTGTTGGAGGTAAAAGAGATGAGTGATTGTGTGTGTTTTTTTTTGTTTATTGATAGAGGGAGGGAGGGGGAGAGAGAGGGGTAGGAGAAAACGGGTGTGGCTTATTTCTCATTTTCTTGATTTGATCTTGGCAATTGAAAGATAAAGCCGTGGAAATGATTGTGCCTGTGTCGGGACAGACGGTGACGGTGGTGCGGTCGGATTACAACGCAAGAGTTGAACATGAGTAGTTAAGTCTTTATTAAGATCAAAACAAATGAATATTTACTTAATATTGATGTCAATTTATTTACTCACTCTGTCTCGATTAAGGTTCTTATTTTCCTTTTTAGTCTTTCCCAATTTAAGGTTTTTATTTTACTTTATTAACTAAAATGGAAAGTGGGACTCACTTGTGACGCAGCACGGAAGCGATAAGTTTCGTGATTTAGCGCACTAATCATAAGATCTCAACCAGCGATGAAACCTCAAACGCAATAAACCTTGGAATCCACCAAGAAATAGAGATAAATCTCCAAGAACAAAGTTCAATTGAATAATAATAAAGTGTCTAATTTTCGGATTACAACTTTAGGCATATTTTATAGTGTCCATATAACTTGAAAAACAATCCTAAACCTTCTAAAATTAATCCTAACCTATATGGTAACATAATAGGACTCAAAAATAGCAAAAACACTCTTAATCTTACTCTAAAACCCTCTTTAAATGACCTAGTAAAAATAATGACGAAAATATTAATTAAACTGCTCAAAAACTAAAAATACGTAAACTGGACAAATCTGCCGCTACACCGAGCGGGCGCTTGCCTTGGCCCGAGCGGGCGCTTGATCATGGCAGAAACATTGCCCCGGGCTGAAACTAATTCCAGGCGGGCGCCTGGTGGTCTCGCCAGAAATCTTCGCAGCAACAATCTTCTCTCCTACATCAACTTGTCATTCTCACAACAAAAACTCCTTACCCACTTTCTCTCTCTTACTTTCTTTACACACTCACAACATTTACTTTTTCTTAATCTTCGTGTAAAGTCAAACTAAAAACCTTATAGTGGGACGGAGGGAGTAGCATAGTAAAATTCTACTCCCTCCATCCCGGACTAAGAGTCCTCTCCCTCATTTGCACGCTTATTAATAAATATTGGAAGTGATGTAAATGTTGTGAGTGTAAAAGTAAAGTAGGAGAGAGAATAGTGAATTGATTGGTGTTGTGAGTATAAAAGTAAAATAGGAGAGAGAATGAGTGGGGTGAATAGTAAAGATTATTTGCCATTTTAGGAATATGACTCTTACTATGGGACGTACCAAAATGAAAAGTAAGACTCTTAGTCTGGGACGGAGGGAGTATAAATTATTATAGATAAAACATAAAGTGACTTATGTTAAGTAACCAACTCGGTGACACACGTAGAGAGATTAACAAACATGCCACTTATCGGGCACAATAACCAGAGATCTGATACCATGTTAAGTAACCAACTCTTCTAAAAGCTTAAGCTGTTAGAGAGAGAACCCACAATGTATATCATGCTTCAACAACTTATTAAGCACTTTCAGAATTTTATTAGAATCATTTCAAATTTTAATGTTTTGACTATCAAAATTGTGGTAAAAAAATAAATGAGAAGAAGGGACTAATTTTTTAATCCACATATTTGTAACTAAATTTTAATTTATAATAGGAATAGGACACCAATGGCCTCTTGGTCTTCGGATGTGTGAGTGTGTAAAAGATCTTTTTTAGTGGAGGTCTTAAGTTTACTCCCTTTAGGATGCGTTCTTTAGGCTTATAATCACTTTCAGATATCACTTTCGTAGCGTTTGGATGTTAAAACTGATTCTGATTTTAAGCTATCAAAACGCAGAAAATTGCGAGTCGAGATCTTATGTACCACTTTTGTGTGTCATTCCATGTACCACTTCTAATCTAACCGTTCACATGTTTGCATAATATTACAATAATACCACTCTTAACAATTGTGAGCCATTAGATCACTTGTGGCACATGAAGTGGTACACAAAGTGGTAGAGGGGATTTGGACTCGAAAATTGCGTTTCGACATAATCAACAATGATCCAGCTTTTGCCAGAAGTGATTCTAAAATCTGTTTTAGTGTTTTAGTATAATAATTTACATTGATAACCTTCCTTTTATATGTGCGTTTACTTTATTTATATGTATATAGTAAGGGATATTTTTAAAATTTATCTTTCCTAATTAATTTTGGGACATTTTCATAATTAATAAATTAAATGATAAAATAATCACTTATATTATAATTATTTTAACGAATCAATTTATGAAAATCATAAGCAATCTCAAACTCACCCTTAACCACTAATAACATACTCCTTCCGTCCTTTAAAAAAAATGGTACCAAGCTAAGTATTTTCTATAATATTGATTAAATGCTAGACTATTACACATTTTTTAATTTATTAAAAAATCCCTAAAATTTAAAAATTTAGATCAATCAAATTAATAATGGTATAAACTAGAAAAGCAAAGAGGACTAGGTCAAATAGGAGATGCATTGACCTTACAGTGTTTAATTAGTGTTCAATTAATTGTTTGCTTTCAACGGGATTTATATGTTTTGTACATTGCTAAGCTTACATTTTGCTGGATCATTTGACTTCACATAATTTGGTATAATTAAAAGGCTTGCATAAAACATGAATTATTGGCCAAATTCTTTGCTTGATGAACTGATGAAGACAAAAGAGATATTCTTTTAGTCGTATAATTAGTTTTATTCTTGATTTGTCACAATTCTGGGTCAGACTTATGAAAAAACTTGTTTTACATTAAGATATGTGTAAAACATGTTTCACATTAAAAGATTGTGTTTTACATTAAGGGATGAAAACATGTTTTACACTAAAGCGAGCGTAAAACAAGTTTTTTTCAAGATTTTCACCACAATTCTTTTAACAAATACTCCCTACGTCCCACTTGAAATATGATTTTTGTCAATTTAATTATACTTTGACAAATAAATTAATTATTTTAATTAAAATATAAAAATAATTATTAAATTTATTCTTAACCATGATACAATAACAATTTTTAAAACTTTATTAAAATCATTATTTTTCTTCAAAATATAATTAAGTTGACCAAAAATCCTATTCGAGTAGGACGAAGGGAGTATATTTTACTTGCTCTTAAATTGTTTATACTATTGAAATATTGTTAAATTGCTTTGATATTTGACCAGTCCAGTAATAAATACAGTATTACATTTTTATTTTACTTAGTTTTAAAATAGTTATTACATTTTTATACAAAAAATATTTTATTGTAATTTTAACATGGTATAATAAAATCACAATAAAAAGTAAATAAATTATAATTTTAGAAATACTGACAAGTCTGTTATTTTGTGATGAATAGAATACTCTCTCCATCTCATATTGATAGTTTCATTTGACTATTTAAACATATTATCAGTATATTGTCATTTTCGTTACTATCTTTAGTAAGATCTAATTATTACTCTCACTAAACTCTCTGTCTTGTAACAATTACGCATTAGTCAATAGATCCCTTAAGGTTAAGAAAGTTATGTTGGATAAAATCTTGTAAATATTGAAAGGAATACGATTACAATATAATTGAAATTACAATTACAAATTGAAAGAATTAAAACATGAAAAGAAACGATAAAACCGTATTTGATCTCTTTGTTGGGTTTGTCCGTCTTTAATCTCTTGTGTATGAGTCGTGTGATAACACACTCTCCTTAAGACTAATTCGTCCTCCTCTCTACGAGTGCTTGAGGTTTCCACAGGCGTTAGTCTCCCAGGATAAAACGGATTAACTGGAACCACTTCGCACTTAAGCCTTCCGGCGAAATGAACTAAGATGCTTGGACGATATCACCATTGAAATATGTAAGGAGGCCAATGGAAGAAGCACAAGATCAAGAATGAAAGGGAGATTTGCTATAACAAGTGTTTCGTTTTGTGTATATTTCACTCTTTTTCTTCTCTACCAAAAAAGACTTGTGGATGTCTCTTTTATAGCTCAAAACTCCCAAAAATGATTAATTCCCCAATTAATCCACATATTGATGATTAACTTAATTCAACAATTAAAATTGTCATCAATCTCTTTTGGAGTTTCATTTGCAAACAATAATGGATAATTAACTTTGGAAGTTACTCTTTGAATTATAATTCAATAACAAATGATAAAAATTATCAACTAATTTTCCATTTCTTTTTCACATGTGAGACAAACTACATTTCTAACTTTCATTCATTTATTTATTTGAGCTATATATTTTTATCATTCAATCTTCGAATTGAACCAATAAATATATCATTTCCACGTTCACACAAAGTGAACATGAACCCACGATAATCTTTGTCCAACGAAAAATGATTCTTGCAAGGAAACGTGCACAATTTCCTTCACACACAACACACTTTTCCAACAAGTTCAATCATTTTTCGACATACCATTTTAATAGTTCAATCATTTTTCGACATACCATTTTTAATAATAAGACTATTTTTCAAGGCAAACATAATGGAAAGAAGAACTACTATCATTTTGAACTTCATTGAGTTTAATTTTTTCACCATTTCTATTCTAAAATGAATGACCTTTTTAGTTCAAAATGAATAACCTTTTTATCTTATCAAAATGTGTCCCTAAATGATATTTTTTTTTTTTTTAATTTAATTTTATACTTGCAAAACTAACAACATTATAAAAGCAGGTAATAATGAATTTTTTAGAATTTTTATTATTAAAAGTTAACTTTATAATATTTTTTTTCTAAATTAGCAACATTCATATATTTTGAGACGTATAAATAGAGTATGTAGAAGATCAAACTTTTTTAGAAGTGGAAAAAAAACAAAGTGATGAAATGTGGAATATTAAACGTTACGTCGGCGGTAAATGGTGAGCCATTATATTTTAAAAGTGTGAACAAGAAAAATAGACATCTGAAAGGTTAGTTTGGTTGCTTGTGATGTGAGCTTGACCTTTTTATGTCGGTGAGAATATAATAAGTTTTTGGTTCGAGTCGTTACGTTTTCTTGATTCCATTTACTTTTTGCTAGTTTTAACATTTTTTTTTTTATTATCATGTGTATTATAATAATTTTTTCATTATAATTATACCTGAAAAGTCAGATGGATTGGTAAAACCTACCCAAGATTAGTAAACCTATTGGCCTTACTTTCCTGGTAACTAATTACTAATTTTATTATCTTTTGTTTGTTTATATTTTTATTTAATAATATTAGTTAATCATCAATCATAATAGTTGCGGTTTCTGGAAGCATGGACTCGGAACCCAACCGGCTCATACACGGTTACGGGTTTGCCGGTTCACGGTTCATTCACGGGTCACGAGCATACGGTTTCAATCCGGGTACAGTTTCACGGGTCGATGCGGGTCCGGGTTCGGGTTGGCCATGTCTAGCGGCATATGAGTTTTTGCCGAGGGTGTTTGGTGGAGAAGTCTCATTATGAATCATATGACTCTGATACCATATAAAATTTTAGGAGGGTTAGACGAAGTCAACCACACGTCTTAATGGTAATGGGCTGAATTGAGTAAGTTAAGCTATCTAGCTGTTCGATAGACGTCAGTATTCCTGGCCCGATTTATGGGCTTTCAACAGATGAGTACTACCAAAGGTCTTCTGACCTATCAGTATGTGTGAGTGTGTTAAGGGGACTCCTTTAGTGGAGGACTGGAGGTCCTGAGTTTGACTCCTGCAGGAGGTGTAGAGAACTATTTCAATTGTAAGTTTGTAGCCCAAATTCTACTCTAGGGATTTTATTGCTTAAGGGTTATATGTAATAGATTAGAGAACTATGTACTAGTCTAGGCATTTGATTAGTGTGATAAAAAGTACCTAGCTTGGTACAACACTTAAAAAAACAAATGAGTACTTTTATGTGTTTTGGACTTTGTCCTTTAGTGAGAGGGCTCAGAGCAATCAACATAGCAATCAACAGTTCAATAGTTTAGTGAGAGGGCTCAGAAAAATCAACATAGCAATCAACAGTTCAATAGTAGATACTTACTCCCTCCATTCTAAAATAATTATCTCTTATGACATTTGTACAAGGGCAACGCTAGGGGCACAAAATGATTTTACAAAATGAAGGATACAAAATGAGGTGGCGATATTTTATTGGTTGCATTGATAGTGGACCCGGCACACTCTAATTAAAAACACCAACAAAATCATGACACATCATTTTGTAAACAACATTTTGTGGCACTTTTTTGTGACTTTATATTTACCCTTTGCACAAATCTTAAGAAAACCAATTGTTATCATATTTTAATAACAAGAGTGCCAACTTTACCTTTATTGAGTGTGCAACTTTACCTCTATTAAGTGTGCAACTTTACTACACTAATGTCTCACACTAAGATAATTAAAAATAGGGCAAATTACAATTTAGGGCCTAATGTCTATGAGGCGGTTGTAGTTTAGGCTCTGACGTCTAAAATTTGGCGATTTAGGGCTTGACATGCCAATTTTTACGCAATTTAGGGTTTTTTTACGATTTCCATCCAAATTCATGTTAAGTGGTCACGTGCAAGGCACGTGACAATAACTGAGGGGGTCAGTTGTAAATTTTTGAATATAAAAGGTAAAATTAGAAAACTATCAATCCCAAACACTTACTTGTACATGAATTAGATGTGTACAATATTTTTATGCATGAATTAAGTTATTAAACTATAATTTAAAGCAGTGTTCCTAAAGACGGGCGCCTAGGCACCGGAGGGTGGCCGCCGCGATTTTCACCAAATCGGTCCAGTTAGGCGCTGGGCGTGCTAGGCGGTGTTAGGCGGCGCCTAGGCGAGTCTGGGCGGCTCGGCGGTTTAGGAGGATTGGGCGCCGATTTGGCGATTTGGTCCGATTAGTCGGCATCGGCGCTGTCTAGGCGGCCTCGGCGCCGACGAAATCTGTCATCCTCGCTGTTGTCGAGCCTCGTCGTCGGCATCCACAAGCACAAAGTCGATTGATTTTGACGGTAAGGAGGGAGTCGATTTCTGCGGTGAAGAGAGAAAAGAGAAGACAGGAGATGGAGAGAGAGAGAGAGAGAGAGAGAGAGAGAGAGAGAGAGAGAGAGAGAAAAGAAGAAAAAAACAAAGCTAAACTGGGAGAAGAAAAACAAAGATGGAGGGAGTCGATTTGTGCGTAGAGGAAACAACGGCGCTGAAAGGTGTGAGTGAACGAGGGGCAGCTGCTGCTAATAAGAAAAAACAAAGCTAGGGTTTCTTCATAAGTTAGTTACAAGACCTAATGGGCTAAAATGGGATGGGCCATTTAAATGTGAAATGGGCTAAAATGGGAAGGGCCATTTAAATGTGAAAGGTTAATTATTTGGTTGAGTAAAATGAATTGCATAAATGGGTTTGTTTGAGTTAGTGGATCAATGTTCAACCTTTGAAACATTCATAAATACTTTTAGTAGTATAATTATTTTCGCTTTAATTAAATAAATTATTAATTTTTGGCAAAAAATAAATAAATAGGTGGCTCTATATTTCAAATAAATACATATACATATATTTATATTTATAGATTTAGGAAAAAAATAAGAATGTGCTAAACTCTCGGCCCCGCCTAGGCTCCGCCTAGTCCCCGCCTAGGCGCTCTAGGCGCTAGGCGCTGCTCCGCCGCCTAGTGGCCGCCTAGCGTCTTTTAGAACACTAATTTAAAGTAAATACTATTTAATTTGAGAAACTAAAGTTATTTTTAAAAAAAATATTTAATATTCAAAGCTCAAAGAAAATATTAAATATAAAAAATACAAAAAAATAAATTAAATTAATATCTAAAACGATAATAAATCTTATTTCAAAATTTATCAATTTTGTAAAGAAATTAAACTTATACAATTTTTTTTATGCATAAATTAATGGATCAAAACTTTTCTTTTAAAATCAAAGAAAATATTAAATACAAGAATATTATATACAAGAATATAAAATGATAAACCCAAAACCGATTTCGATCTCTCTGTTTTCAATTCGCTTTATCTTTCTTTCTCGTTTCCATTTCCATTTTAATTTTGATTCTTTTTTTGTTTTCCTTTTAATTTCTTATTTTATCATCTAGGTGCAACGATCTTACATTTGGGGGGCGTTTGGTTCGCAGAAAAAAAAATGAAGGAATGGATGGTCAATGGAATGGGAATCCTGAAGGAATTGGAAAGGAAAATAATTGGTCAAACTTTGTGTTTGGTTGACACGGAATTGAATTGAATTTCCATTCAATTCCTAGGTAATTCATGTTTGGTTTCAAGACAAAACTGTTGGAATGGAATAATAATAATAATAATAAATAATAATAAATAATAATAATATTAATAATAAGAAATAATAATAATAAATAATAATAATATTAATAATAAGAAATAATAATAATAAATAATAATAACATAAATAATAATATGAATAATAAGAAATAATAATAATAAATAATAATAATAATAAATAATAATAATATTAATAATAAGAAATAAATAATAATAATAATAATAAATTAATATTAATAATATTAATAATATAAATAATAATAAATAATAATTATTATTATAGAAATAATAATAAAAATAATAATAATAATAATTTTATTATTGATTATTATTATTACTATTATTATTATTTATTATAATGATAAATTATTATTTATTATTATCACTATTATTATCATTATTATTATAATAATAAACAATAATAAAAAAAATATTAGTTATTATTATCACTATTATTATTTATTATTTATTATTATTATTATTACTATTATTATTATTATTGTTTATTATTATTATATTTTATTGTTATTATTTATCATTATTATTTATTATTATTTATTATTAACATTATTTCATATTATTATTATTATTATTTATTTGTATTAATATTATTTATTATTATTATTATTAGTTATTATTATTATTTATTATTATTATTATTATTATTATTTATTATTATTATTTATTATTATTATTATTATTATTTATTTGTTATTATTTATTATTATTATTATTTATTATTATTATTATTATTATTATTATTATTATTCAATTCCATCAATGGAATGATTTTGGTGGAATTGAACTTTCCATCCATTTTGTGAAGGAATGGAGAATTCCTTCATTTGAAGGAATTGACCATTGCAATGGAATGAAAATTTAAAAAAAATGAACCAAACATAATAATGGAATTGGTCAACCGGAATTCACCATTCCATTCCCCCTTTTACCACCAACCAAACGCCCCCTTGGAATTTAAATATTTCATTTCCCAGGCTTTGTTCCTTCATCCCTGTTGTGGTTAAAAATTTTGGTTTTGGGTTTAAGATTGGAGTTCATCATCATCATTAACGTCCCTAACACCTCCACCCACCCCTAACACAACCACCACCATCACCCATTAACACCTAGCACCACCTTCACAAAAACCAAATTTTGAAACATAAAATTCAGCTCCGATTCACCAAATCCTGATTTGAATCAACACAAAATAAAAATTATACTTTGAATCAAAACACAAAATACTCAATTTCATAACCTACTTTCAATTTCAAAACCAACTTTCAACTCCAAAACCCATCTTCTCTAACACACAAAATCAAATTAAAAATTGGAAAGGAGAGGAGTATTGAGACTAGATCTGTTGGCCGGCGAAGAGGGCTAAGGGGCTGTGGGTTTGGGGTTGATTTTTAGAAAAGGGGCGAGAGGGCAAGGCTGGGGAGGAAAGAGATTGTTTCGGGTGGGGTAGAGAGAAGAGAAGGTTGCTGTTGTGGAGAGGGTGTAACGGAGGAAGCATTCAATTGTGTTTCTGCGGTAAGTGTTTGTGCGGTAAGTAGGGGAACGATGGTGCGGTCGAATAGGAGTAGTTTAGTGCGGCAAATAGAGGGGGTCAAGATGCGGTCAAGGTGGAGGAGGGTATCATTCCGTTCGACGCCTCTGAAGTCCAGGTGGGATGTGCGGTAGGTTGAAGGGGGTCTTGTGCGGCAGGAGTATGGCACGGTCGAGTAGGAGTAGTGTGGTCGATCCAAATGAAAGGTCTTAGTGGTAATTTCGTTAATTGACCACGTGAAGGTCTCGTGAGGTTGTTGAGAGCACGTGGCCACGTGGAGGGCGTGAGGCGGTTATCTCCAACAACTTGCACATGGGCTTCCCTATAAAAGGGGCACAAGGGGAATGAATCAGGTGTGGATGATATTGCTATTTCTCTTTCTCCTTAGTTTAGCCATAGCTGAGTAGCTAGCATTTCCTTCATAGTTTAGCTAGTAGTTAATTATCTAGCTTATTTCTCTGTTTTCGTTGTAATTCAAGTTCAATCAATAGAGTTTGATTTCCATTTCCATTTTCGCATTTGTGCTTTAATCGCATCTGTTACAAATTGGTATCAGAGCAGTCGATCCCCGGCTGCTTCTGCATACTCTGATAATCATGGCGGAAACAAGGTGGGCGGAATTGCATAGGCGATTGGAAGGGAGTGATAAACACATGGAGGAATTGGGTGTGAAGACGGGCGGAATCGAAAGGAAGCTTGATGCATTTGAAGGTAACATGGCGGAGATGGGGAATAACATCTTGAATCTCAAATCTGAGATGGGAGGTATGAGGTCTATGCTGGAGAAGATCTGCTCACAGATGGACAATGGAAAGAGGTCGATGGACGAAACAAATCAAGGAGATGGAGGTACTTCCAGCAGAGGTACGGGTAATACAAATCCAGATGCTAGGTATGCTCATACTCAGAACTTCAATCATTTTTCTTCCACACCAAATACCCATGCTGCACCTCCAGGTTTCACCACTCACATGCCTCAACCTCCTACCCAGCCCAACCATTATCAACCACCATATTCACCCCAACCAAATCATCAACCCAATCCAATACCACCACCACCACAACCAAATCTAAACCAACCCAATTTTGCTTTTCAACAAAACCAAAACCAACACCCTTACCAACCATATATACCAAACCAGAACCAATTCAATGCTTATATGACCCCACCAAATTTCATTCCCCAGAATTGGAATGGCCATTGGAATGCCAAACCCCCAAAAATGGATTTCCCCAGATTTGATGGGTCTGATCCAAGGGGATGGGCCATCAAGTGTGACCAATTCTTTGAATTCAACCCCATGGAGGATCTGAGGAAGGCTAAGTATGCTTCCACTCACTTGGAAGGAAGGGCGAGTCATTGATACCAGTTTTACCAAGTGGAGAAGGGGCTAATTCCATGGGTGATGTTTGTTAACGATGTAATAGCCAAGTTTGGTCAGAGAGTTCATAAGAATCCCCAGGCTGAATTCAATAAGCTCACTCAAACCACCTCTGTTGATGCTTACATAGATGAGTTTGAGGAGCTTAAAGCCTTGGTGGGCATGAAACAAAGAGGTTTAGGTGATGAATATTACTTATCCAGCTTCTGGAGTGGGCTAAAGGAGGAGATCAAAGGTCCAGTATATATGTCCAAACCCACATGCTTAGAGGAAGCCATGGAATTGGCTAGACAAGCTGAACAGAACCTCAAGGCCCATAAGCCCAAACCATACACAACCCTACCTAAAACCTACCAAACCCAACAGTTTACCAAACCACCCCAACCCATGACCCATACCCAATCTTATTCCAAGCCCAACCCAAATATCAAAACCCTCACCAGTTTCGAAATTAATGAAAGGAGGAAAAAGGGTCTCTGTTTTCATTGTGATGAGAAATTCACTAAGGGTCACACTTGCAAAACCAAATTATACATGTTATATGGAGAAGAATGGGAGGAAGACGAAGTGTGTGAAGAGGAAGAAATACAAGAAGAGGAGGGATCGGGTCAGATATCTGTATTGGCTTTGAATGGCATGGCCACTCATAATACTATTAAGGTGCAAGGGAAGGTGAACAAACAGGTGGTTACCATTCTCATTGATAGTGGGGCCACCCACAATTTTATTGATCCTGGCACGGCAGCAAAGTTGAAAAGTGTTATGGTGCAAACTGTGCCACTCAATGTAACCGTGGCTGATGGGAATAGATTATCAAGTGATTCAATTTTCAGTGACTTCAATTGGGATATGCAAGGGCATAAGTTTCAAGCAAACTTGAGGGTGCTACCCTTGGGGGGATGTGATATTGTGTTAGGAGTGGAGTGGTTGAAATGTTATAGTCCGGTGACTCTGGACTATAATAAGATGGAGATTACCTTGCAGGTAGGAAAGAAAAAGATCACACTTAAGGGAACGGGAGAAGAAGGTTCATTGAAATTACTTAGTGGTAAGGGACTAAGTAAACTCATAAGGAAGACTAAGGAAGGCTTGGTAGGATACTTGTTTTACATGAGTGGTGATGGAAAAAATTGCAAGGTAGATATCCCCATAGAGAAGGTCATACAATCATACCAAGATGTGTTTGGGAACCCAGTGGGATTACCTCCTCCTAGAAGACAAGATCATAGAATTCCTTGAAGGAAGGAAGCTTGCCTAGCTGTCAAAGACCTTATAGAGTCCCACACTTTCAAAAGAATGAGATAGAGAAGCAAGTCAAGGAGATGCTGGAGAGTGGGATCATTCAATATAGCAAAAGCCCTTTTGCTGCACCTGTTCTTTTGGTTTTGAAAAAAGATGGATCATGGAGGCTTTGTATTGACTACAGAAAACTCAATGAGATGACCGTGAAAGACAAGTTTCCCATACCAATCATAGAAGAGCTCTTGGATGAGTTACATGGGGCAAGATGGTATTCTAAGCTTGATTTGCGGTCGGGTTATCACCAGATTAGAGTTGCTCCAGAGGACATCTCCAAGACGGCATTTAGAACTCATCACGGCCACTTGAGTTCAAGGTTATGCCATTGGACTTACAATGCCCCTGCTTCTTTTCAAGCTTTGATGAATGAGGTTTTTGAACCATTACTCAGGAGGGGAGTCTTGGTCTTCTTTGATGACATTCTTGTATATAGCAACACTATGGAAGAACATGTTCATCTCCTCCAACAAGTGTTAGAGTTGATGAGACAACATAAGTTGTATGCTAAGCTGAGTAAATGCTCTTTTGCTCAACCGCAGTTAGAGTACTTGGGCCACATTATTTCTGGGGAAGGTGTGTCTGCCGATCCACAAAAGATTGAAGCAATGAAACGATGGCCTACTCCTACTAATGTCAAGAAACTAAGGGGTTTCTTGGGGTTGACTGGATACTACAGGAGATTTGTCAAGGGCTATGGAGGAATTAGCAAACCTTTAACTCAATTGTTGAAGAAGAACTCTTTTGCATGGAATGAGGATGCTCAATCTGCCTTTGAACAACTCAAGGAGGCAATGTCTACCACACCTGTGCTAGCAACTCCTAATTTTGATCTTCCATTCATTATTGAAACTGATGCTAGCAATTGTGGCATTGGAGCGGTCCTAATGCAACAAGGAAGACCCATTGCTTACCTCAGTAAGGGGTTGAGTGCTAAGACTCAAGCATTATCTACCTATGAGAAAGAGTTACTTGCTGTGATGATGGCAGTCAGTAAGTGGAGATCATATGTTCAAGGGAAGCACTTTATCATCAAAACAGATCACCAAAGTATCAAGTATTTTATGGAACAAAGGCTTTCCACCCTCTTACAACAAAAGTGGTTAGCCAAACTCATGGGTCTAGACTATGAAATTGTTTACAAAAAGGGAGTGGAAAATAAGGTTGCTGATGCCTTGTCTCGAATGAATGAAACCAATGGAGAACTCAAAGAGGTTACGGTTGCTTATCCTAGTTGGATTGAGGAAGTGATGGCAAGTTATGATGGAGATCCTGATGTGGTAGATTACGTAGCTCAAGCTACCGTGGCTGCTCCAAATAACCAAGGGTGGAGTTTTTCTAAGGGATTATTGAAGTGGAACGGAAAGATCTATGTTGGTAATCAGAAGGGGCTGAGAGAAAGAATCATTAAGGAGTTACATGAAGGTACTTATGGAGGACACTCAGGTAGAGATGCAACTTGCGGTAGAGTACAAGCCTACTTCCATTGGCCTGGTGTTAGAGAAGAAGTGAAAACTTTGGTGAAGGAGTGTGACAATTGCCAAAGAAACAAAACGGAGAATTTACACTACCCCGGCTTGTTACAACCCTTATCTATTCCAAGTCAGGTATGGGAAGATATCTCAATGGACTTCATAGAAGGGTTGCCTAAATCTGGTGGTAAGGAGGTGATATGGGTAGTTGTTGATAGATTGACAAAATATAGTCATTTTGTGGCCCTCGCTCATCCATTCAATGCCTTACAGTTAGCTGAATCTTTTATGGAGCATATTTACAAGTTGCATGGTCTCCCAAAATCTATTGTCAGTGATAGGGATAGACTATTCCTTAGTCAATTCTGGCAGGAGCTTTTTCATCTTACTGGCACCCAACTCCACCATAGTACTGCTTATCATCCTCAGAGTGATGGACAAACTGAAAGGGTTAATAGATGTTTGGAAGCCTACTTAAGGGCTATGACTGGGCAGAGACCAAGAGAATGGCTCAAATGGTTACCTTTAGCCGAGTGGTGGTATAATACAACCATTCACTCCTCTATTGGAATGAGTCCGTATCAAGCTTTATATGGTTGCTCTCCAAGGCATATGATTCTTCCCCTTGATAAAGAACCAACTGTTGAGGCAGTGGGAAAGTTCCTTAAGGAACGAGAAACCTTGAATGGAATTCTGAAGGAGAGTTTGGCTAAAGCTCAAAATAGATACAAGGTTTATGCTGATAGAAATAGAACGGAGAGGGAGTTTAATGTGGGAGACTTGGTTTTCTTGAAATTGCAGCCGTATAGGCAAAGTTCAGTGGTGTTAAGGGGGAATCAAAAGTTAGCTGCTAAGTATTTTGGCCCCTACAAAGTCCTCGAAAAGATGGGAAAGGCTGCTTATAAGTTGGATCTACCTCAAGGGTCTCAAATTCATCCTGTATTTCATGTTTCTCTACTGAAGAAAAAAGTGGGACACAAGGCTTCAATTTCTACCTCACTACCAAAGGCTAATGCTGAAGGACAATTGTTAGTGCAACCTTTGTTATTGAAGGATAGGAGAATGATCAAGAGGGGCAATAAAGCTGTGCCACAATTGTTAATCCAATGGTCCAATGCACCTGAAGAAGATTCAACTTGGAAGATGCTACTATAATTGACACCCAGTTCCAGACTTTTTACCTTGAGGACAAGGTAAATTTAAGGGGAGTGGATTGTAACGGAGGAAGCATTCAATTGTGTTTCTGCGGTAAGTGTTTGTGCGGTAAGTAGGGGAACGATGGTGCGGTCGAATAGGAGTAGTTAGTGCGGCAAATAGAGGGGGTCAAGATGCGGTCAAGGTGGAGGAGGGTATCATTCCGTTCGACGCCTCTGAAGTCCAGGTGGGATGTGCGGTAGGTTGAAGGGGGTCTTTGTTGGGTTTTGAGCAAACATGCACAGCGGAATAAACCCAAAAAAGCCTAGATCCGATCACGATGATTAAATTAATATGGAGATGAATTTAGAACACTAACCGTGACGGAGCTTTAAAATTCTGAGATCTTCAATCTTTGTTCTTCGCGCTTCTTCGAATCACGAATGTAGGAACGACCGCAAAACTTGGATCACGAACTTTGAAGGAGTTGATGCCAACGCCCTCTATGTTTATCCACACGCGAACGAATTTCAAGAATGATTCTTGAACCGAATTGCTAGACCCAATAGAAACTCTTTCTATTTTGAAGGCTATATAGAAAATCAATGTTCTTGTTCTTGAGGAAGAAGAAGAACTTGTTTTTCTCTCTCTCGGAGGCTATCTAATTGATATGGAATCAATACATGCTGATTAGGTCGTTGTTAGAGGTTTATATACTTATTAGTCCTAAACCGTTTAGGAGAAATAGGTTAAAACCCGTCACAACACGAAATCAGTTTTTGGGCCCGAACAGGGCCTGCTCGGCCGAGTCCTTTAAGGTGCTCGGCCGAGCACCTTTGCTCCAGAAAATCTGACCTTCTGATTTCCCATGCTCGGCCGAGTCATATGAGGTGCTCGGCCGAGCACCACCAGAATTCCGATTTTAGCCTTTTAAACAATTCGTCCTTTTGTGTGTGACCCCATAGGATTATATTAAGTTGGCAATGAGCCCAAACACATTTGTGCTCATAAATCATGAGCGGACTCTAGCAAGCCATCATGACTACCCAATTAATATAACTTGTATAAGTTCGTGAATCCTTTATAGAACATATTACAATCTCTTTGTTTCACGATGTCTATTGAACGTAAGCCATGGTCAATGGTCAACTTACAATGTTCAATGCTTTCTCGATCCAGAATGTATTGATAGTACAAATCTTATTTGAGCACGGCCATGCATTTCATCAAAACCATTCTTCGAGTGGCCAAAGCTTGACATCTCTCTCTTACGAGGAACAAATCCCTTCTTGATTTATTACCTTTCCATACATGAATCCGATTACGCCAATCACATTCTTTATAGCTACCCGATTAGGGGTAACGTTTGAATATGTCAAACGTAATGTTCATCGAGTGGAAGACTGTGATAATCTCAGGTCTAAAGATTCCAGTAATATAACTATATGAGACTTAATTATGACATTGTGACCATGACATAAATCTCATATGGGTCAGTCCAGTATTTGGTCTCCAACTAATACCCATAAGTTTAATTGTATCCCATACACCATAATCATCATATGATTATCCATTAAACTTATACTAACAATTAATCATAATTATCAGGGACGGGGATTATTATAATAAACATGCAAAGGATATAATAATCAAACATTCAATATCTTTAATATATAAATAACATTAATCGTTTTACAAAACGTGCCTAGAGCATACAACACCAACAATCTCCCACTTGCACTAGGCCTAATTAATGTATCGAATACCCATAGACCTAACATGACCATCATGCTTTGCTTGTGGAAGACCCTTTGTCAATGGGTCGGCAATGTTATCATCAGTTGGTACTCTGCATATATTCACGTCACCTCTGTTAATGATTTCTCGAATGACATGGTAACGCCTAAGTATGTGTTTGGACTTCTGATGGTTTCTTGGTTCCCTTGCTTGAGCAATAGCACCATTATTATCACAATAAAGGTCTATTGGATCAGCAATGCTAGGAACTACCTCTAGTTCAGTTATGAACTTCTTGATCCAAACAGCTTCTTTAGCAGCATCGGATGCAGCAATATACTCAGCTTCCGTTGTAGAATCAGCGACAGTACTTTGCTTAGAACTCTTCCAGCTAACAGCACCTCCATTAAGCACAAATACAAATCCAGATTGCGATCTAAAATCATCCTTGTCGGTTTGGAAGCTTGCATCTGTGTAACCACTTACAACAAGATCACCTTCCACACCTCCATACACCAAGAACGAATCTTTAGTCCTTCGCAAGTACTTAAGAATCGTCTTGACTGCAATCCAATGATTTTCACCAGGATTTGATTGATATCTACTCGTCATGCTCAAAGCATACGAGACATCGGGTCTAGTACATATCATGGCATACATGATTAATCCAATTGCGGAAGCATATGGAATCCCAATCATTCTCTTACGCTCATCAGTTGTCTTAGGACACTGATTCTTGCTTAGAGTTATGCCATGTCCCACTGGCAAATTTCCTCTCTTAGAGTTTTCCATGCAGAATCTCTTAAGAACTTTGTCAATATATGTATCTTGACTTAAACCAACCAATTTCTTGGATCTATCACGATAGATCCTAATGCCAAGGATATAAGCGGCTTCTCCCATATCTTTCATAGAGAAACACTTTCCTAACCAAGTCTTTACAGACTGTAGTGCGGGAATGTCGTTTCCTATGATCAATATGTCATCTACATATAGTACCAGAAATAATACTACGCTCCCACTAATCTTCTTGTAAACGCAAGGTTCATCTTCGTTCTTGATGAAGCCAAACTCTTTGACCGATTCATCAAATCGAAGATTCCAACTCCTAGAGGCTTGCTTCAATCCATAAATGGATCGTTGCAATTTGTATACTTTGTTAGAATTTTCTGGAATTACAAAACCTTCAGGTTGTGTCATGTAAACATCCTCAAGCAAGTTCCCGTTAAGGAACGCTGTTTTGACATCCATTTGACATATCTCATAGTCAAAATATGCGGCTATGGCAAGTAAAATTCTTATAGACTTGATCATTGCAAGATTAATAAAGACGTTTAGCTCAAAAGTGACACTTATTTTGGATCAAAATTTTAATTTAAAAGCAACAGTTATTTTGAACTGGAGAAAGCGACATTTATTATGCCGACAAGTAAACTGGTTGTACCACTTTTTTACTCCCTCCGTCTCAAAATAGATGTCGTTTTGGAGTGTTTTACACATAATAAGAAATGCCATTAATGCATGTGAAGAAGTCCCAAATACCCCTAAATTAATTCAACTACTTAGGTAATTAAATGGTTAGGTAAGAGATAGTTCACTATCATTATTAAGGGTATAGTTGGTATAGAGCAATAAAAAAACTTTGAAAATAGTGAAACGACAAGTATTTTGAGACAAAAATTAACTCCCAAAACGACATCTATTTTGAGACGGATGGAGTACGAAACAATGTATAACTCAATAACAATGAGTTATTAGAATTACCATAATGATGATATCATAAATGATAGATGATCGTTGGGTCATAATAAATAGTACAGTAACTTTAAAATCTATATATATTAAAAGTCGACGTAAAGTCTTTTGGTGGTGCTATGTGGATAAGTTTGAGTAACTCTTGCTTCTGGTGGTACCACATCATCCATAGCATTTTAAATAGGTGACTTTTCATTTTTCTCTTATTAGCTAATAGTATTAATTAATTGTAATAGTTACTATATTAGTTAACTATTAATATTAATAGTATTAGTTTATTATAATAGTTAACTATATAAGATGACAATTACTATTAATAGTATAAGTTAAGTATAATAGTTACTATAAAGGGTAACTATTACTAATAATAGTATTGGTTAACTATAATAGTTAACTATATAAGATAACTATTACTATTAATAGTATTAGTTAAATATAAAAGTTATTATATAAGATAACTATTACTATTAATAGTATTAGTTAATTATAATAGTTAATTATATAACATAATTATTACTATTAGTAATATTAGTTAAGTGTAATATTTACTATATAAAGTAACTATTATTAACAATAATATTAACTAATTAGAATAGTTACAATATATTGTAACTATTACTATTATTAGTTTTTTTTAAAACAATCAATATTATTAGTATTAGTTACTATATATAGTAACTATTACTTTATCTTATTATTTACGATAAAAGTTATTCCATCCGTTTCAGGGAGAGTCATATTTTCTATTTTGGTACATCATAGAGTAAAAGTCTCTTTCCTAAAATGGCAAATAATCTTTACTATTCATCTCACTCATTCTCTCTCATACCTTACTTTTATACTGACAACATCAATCAATTTACTATTCCCTCCCACTTAGGCTGAAAATGTAGAGATGAAATCATTAAGTTGCTGAATTTTGTAAGACTTCAGTTTGTTTGGTACTGACAAACTACATACATCTGAATTTAATCAAAATTGTAAACAAACACTCAAATATTAGTCTCATCTCTTTCATTTGATTATTCTTTTTGTTTATCCTAAAAAAATAGTCATATTTTAAAATAAATAATTATAATTCAAAAATATTATTTGTCAAATTATTTTTTATTTAGACCGATAATAATAATATTTGAACAGTTTTTTATTGGTACTTTCATTTGTCCAACATTAATAAAGTTCATCTTCACTATTTTGATCAATTTACTAAACTTTGACAACAAAAAAATTGATAAAATTTAATTATGATACTCAAGTAAAATATTATCAAAATTTATAATATAAAAATAATTTCATTTTAATTTTATCATATTTAATCTGTAGAAAAAATAAAATATTTCAACAAAGGAAAGTAACATTAAATAAACAAAAGTGTTGATGAGTGGGTTTGAACCCATTCCCTTTTTTTTTTTTTTTTTTTTTTTTTTTATCTTACCTCATCTTACCTTGTTAAAACTTGCCATACTAGCTTAAAATTAATAGCTTATTTTAAGATAATCTTAACAATCTAAGTGATTGAAATTTCCCTTACCAAACAAGCTTAATTTTTTAATCTCTTAAAGTGTTCCAAATTAAGAGCTTAATTGGGTTACCAAACAGGCCCTTATTCTCCCTCTTACTTTGCTTTTATACTCACAACACTTAAATCACTCCCACCATTTCTTTTTCTCCGTGCATTTGAGAGGTAAGACTCTTACTCTGGGACAGAGAGAGTACTGCTAAGGTAACCATTATCTTTACTATTTACTTAAAACATAAAACCATGCTATTTAGGATAATCTTGCCAAAAAAAAAAAAATGGAATCAAATAAGTAGATCCACATGGTATGTACTTAAAACATAAAACCATGTTATGAAGGGATAGTCAAACTTGAACCATTGAGTTTAATTAACAAAACATTTTTCAAACATTTTTTTTGGATTAATTATATGCTTTGACAATTTTATTCATTGTTTAAATAATATTTTCGCCTAAGTGATTAACGTTATTTAAACTCAAAAATTGTAAAGTATTGAATATTTGAGTTAATATGTAAATGTCTTGAATTTTCCAAAGAAGATCTTGATATTTGACTAGACTTAAGTATTCATGTGATGACAAATAAGATGAACATTAAGTTGTTTTCTCAAATGCTTAAGACTACCCAAAGGAAGATTAAGCATTTGATTAAAATATTATTCAAATTACTTGTCATCTAAGTCAATTATTTATGAATCAATTCGCAATCCAAAGATTAGTCTTGATGTCATGTTAATTGTCTTGTGATGGATTTCATTTGATATAATTAATCTTTTTATTCATAATGTAGTTACTTATTATTGTTTTGTATTCATTCTTGTTCTCTAAACTACCAACATATTTACTTAATGCTTCGTCAATTACCGCTGCGATGAGTACAATTCCGATGCTTAATGGGACAAACTTTAACACTTGGAAAAATAAAATAACTATGGTCTTGGGCTGCATGGACATAGACCTCGCATTTAGGGAGCCTATTCCTCTTCCTCTTAGTGAAGATAGCACCGCTGAGGACCGCTTGAACTCTGAGAAGTGGAAACGCTCTAATCGCGTAAGTCTTATGATCATGAAAAATGTCGTCCCGGAGGCATTTCTTAACAGTGTCCCCGAGGACGTTGATGCTAAAACCTTTCTTGAGACCCTTGAACGGCGCTTTGCCAAAAGAAAAAGGCGGAAACAAGTTCTTGTTTAAGAAAGCTTGTTTCCATGAAGTACAAGGGTACGGGAACTTTAGGGAGTATATTTTAGAAATGCTTCACTTATCAACTAAACTAAAAGGACTTAAGTTAGAGATATCGGAAGATCTTCTCGTCCATTTAGTGTTGATTTCACTTCCTCCTCAGTTTGATCACTTTGAAGTGACCTATAATTGTCAAAAAGACAGGTGGGATATTAATGAATTAATCTCACATGTGACACAAGAGGAAGATAGGTTGAAGCAACCTAAAATTGAAGGTGCTCATTTAGCATCCACCTCTTCTCATGGGACTAAGAGAAGAGGGAAGGAAATTGCGGTAACAAGCAATAAGAAGCCTAAAGGATCATCTGATAATCGTAAGGAAAAGAAGTGCTTCTTTGCAAGGACCCTACTGATGGATAAAAATCCTCTGTGTAATAAAATACCTTGCAAGTGTACAAGTGCCGAAGCAGAAGTATACAAAAGTAAGGGTCGAACCACAGAGACTTGAGCGAAAACAAGTATATTTAATTAATGTAAAAGTATCCATGGGTTTTTGTTTGAGAATATTTATCTAAACTACTAATGCAAGAATTTAAACTAATATTAAGAAAACAATTAAAAAAAAAGAAGGATTTATCAAGGATGATAAGGGATTCACGGATTGGATTCACAAATACCTTCACTTTATGCTATGCTCATAATAATAAGATCAATCTCATTCTTGTGTTTGTTCACTTTAGTAAGAATTGGGACGGTTCGGTCGCCGGATTGCAATCCTTTTATTTCTTTTATATTATACTTTCCGCTAGGTCTACACAATATGCAAGAAATTCATGAAGCACTCAATAACATATAACCTAAATCCTTTTGACTTCCGCTAGGTCCTCAATTGAATTTAATCATCAAAACAATGGTCAACGTATTATCACCCACGCTAGTGCAGTAATAAATACCCAATAATTCTAAAGCCAATTTATATCTTAACATATAATTGAAACTAAAGAATTTAACAAGAAGAATATTTTGATGAACAAGAATTATATTGAATGGAAGAATTAAATCTATAGCATAAAGATCTAGTATTTGCTACTACCAATCCATGAATCTAGAAATTTAGCTACTCATATTCATAACAAAAGAAACAAGAAAAATAATAAAGAACATCAAAACCTGGAATAAATTGATGAAAATTATTGATACAACTCTTGAATCCTTGAATAAAGTATGTATAAAGTATCAATAAATAAATGGATGGAGTGTTATATTTATACTAGGCTATAAGGAGGTGTAAAAATAGGAAAACCCCTAGGATTCCTTGTTGAAAAAGGAGAAAATAAGTGCTGATGGCCGAAATTCCCTAGGAGCCCCTAGGATTTTTGAGTTTCCATAAAAGCCCTTCGTAAATTCCCAAAAGGTCCTCCAAAAATTCCAGAAAAGTCCCTGGAATTTTGGAAATTCCTTAAAAGCCCAACATATTTTGCATAATTCTTTAAAGGTCCCTGGATAATTCCCCTAAGGTCCCTGGGCATGTGGTCGCATGGAGTGACCGCATGGAAGACAGAGTTGCTGGATTTTTCTTGGGTTTAGATATGGTGTTGTACCTTGCTTTGATGACTTGTACCTTTTACGCGCAAACTTCTGGAGACCATAACTTCTTCATACGAACTCCGATTTGGACGTGTAAACTATCGTTGGAAAGCTATTTTCGAGTAATATCCAATGGAACTGATTTATAAGATGTCACAATCTATATATTTATCTTATGGTCCGTTCTTTATCCTTCATTTCACGCTTTAACGTACAAGAATCCGTACATTCTTTCGCTCCTCCCCTGTACTCATAAATACTCCAAAAACCATAAAATCACCCAAGGTTAAGCATTTAATAAGTCATAGAAGTATATGATTTGGATGGGTAAAAAATCATCCATCAAATACCCCCAAACTTATCTTTTGCTCGTCCTCGAGTAAAAGAAAACAAATATAAAACTATAAAACTACAAAAAAACTAAAAAACAATAAAAAAAATATTTTTGGGATGTTCTCTATACATATGGGAGTCGTTAGCCAAAAGTCTCAGGGTCCCTCACACAAGTGCCATTAAATAGGTACCATTGAAAAACCAAATTGCAACACATACACACTACTAGCTCGTTTGATTTTCCACCGCAGCATGATAGGATGAGTGATGTTGGTGATCAATGCGATCAAAATAAGATTAATTTATAGGATCACTTAAGTTAATGCTCTTATTCCACAAATGATGATGATGATACACGTAACCCAATCAAGGACACTCATAATCATGTATATACAGTTGTCAACCCGGTTACCGATATTGAAAGAACATATGGCATAACGTTTTAAGCACAACAAACGTGCGAGGCTAGGTTCACGGTTACAAATGAAGGTAAGGACATACGAAATTAAAAAGTGGACTAAGAAGTCTTCTACAATAGGTACATCCTCACAATATGATAAACTCTCCGCTCACCCAATTCCCACACTGTCTCACCCCCAAACTTGAACTTTTATATAATTATCTGGGGTGAGACGCAATCCCTATTTCTTGCGGCCTTTTTCCAATCACCACTTCAATACATTAAGGGGACAAGCATTTTCTTTTTTCTTTTTTCTTTCTTTTTTTTTTTTTAATAATCTCATATAACTTCTCATAAGATGAAAGTGTGCTATTTACATTTTTTTTTTGCACACTACATTAAGAACACTATTTTTGTGCTTGCCCCTTTCCTTTCATTACATACTCCCTTTTCATATATTTGGCCATATACCATAATTCCCCAATCATTCTCCCAATTTCTAACCATAAATTCCCATCATTCCCTAATCCACTTCCTCGTCAAGGTGGGTCTAACCTATTCTTAGTGCAAAAGGGTAGGAAATCGGGTATCAAAAGAAGGTGAACGGCGGTCTTTAATGTGCCATTCTTTCATCCATTACTATGCTCAAACGGGTGTTCTAGCGATGATTTTATTTAAGTGACTAGATAGACAAAATAAGGTCAAGAAAAGGGTTTAGAAAGAAATGCCATAAATACCGAATAACCTATTGACTTGTTATTGACAACCATACAACAATGTTCTAGGGTCCCCGAACATACACCAAGTGATCCCATAAATTATTCTTAAGTTGGTAACATGATCATGAAAATAATGTAAGTGAGAGGTGGTGCAATCATGCCTTAGTAGTGTTAATGCAGTCCCAACTCTAGGTTAAACAATAGCACCCATAATGGCTAATAAAAACAAACCTCGGATCATCACGACTATAGCCAACATCCCAAAATATAAAGGAACAAAATTTTTAAAAAATTTCTATTTTTTTTAGGGTGACAACTATATACACTCCCCTATAAACCCTCAAACTCGGAGAGATGCCTACCCCCAAACTCAAAACATGCTATGTCTCATAGCATAAGGAACTAAAACATGCTTTGGGTTCAAAGGATGGCCAAGACACAACAAAACAATAAAATGAAAGCAAAATAAATGTTACCTAGTGGGTTGCCTCCCAACAAGCGCATTTGGTTAAGGTCGTTAGCCCGACCGTTCCCAGTTTGGATTTCACCTTTCTTCCTTTGGCCCACTTTGCATTCTCGCGGGTCCTTATCTTCAGCTCGAGCCCCATGTACATTCCCCTTTTATTTTATCATTTAGTACCACAGGGAATTTTTGGCATCTTCGCTTCTTGGGCTCTTCCACTTGTGACCTCTCACCACTTTTTCCACTATTACAAGATGGAAGGGGTACCATAATGATGATCACGTTTCATTGGGACCGCTACGGGTAGTCTCATTCGTATCATGAACCTCCTCACTATCCCTCTATTCATCACCATATAAAGCAAACTCAAGCTCATCAATGGCTATCTCATGCCATGTTTTCTCCACCGTTTTTGTTTCCTTCACATCCTCTGTACAACCACTCGCATCATCAAAAGAGGAACCATCTTTAGAGTCAACATTGGAGATTTCATAGACAAAATTCTCCTTTGCATCTTCCAAAGGTTTCTCTTTGAGTGACTGATCCGTAGCGGAAACATTAGAGATTTCATAGACAAAATTCTCTTCAGCGTCCTCCACGGTTTGCTCTCCATATTGTGGTGGTGGTTTAAAAATAGGCTAAAAAAATGAGTCATAGACACACTCTTCCCCATCAGCATTTAGATACCAAACCAGGGTTGACGGTTGCTCTTCCGCTTGCGTCTGTATAGGAGTAGTATCCGGCTCACGGTTCCTCAACATCTCTAACATTGTGATCATGTGTTCCTCCATCCTATCCATAGTCTCCTCCCATGCTTGTTTTAGATGTTGTGGAGGTATTGAGGCACAGTATGTTGGCTCTTGATTATTCCAAGTCATGTTTGAATGATTTTCCCAACCTTGACTATAAGAGTATGGGGGAGGATCATATTGTGCTTGCCATGACTCGAAATAATTTCTTGTTTGAACCTGTGGATAATACTCAGAAAAATATGTCCTAAACGGACACTGATTAGTAGTATGAGAATAAAATCCACAATTCAGACACGACTCATACATGTTGTACTGGTTCATTCTATGAGTCTTTGAGTATACAATAAAGAAATAAATACTAAAAAAAAAAAAAACTAACAAAAAAATAAGAAAAACAAAAGAAAAATATTTACACTAACTAAACAAACTTGTTAACCTAATCAAGTCCCCAGCAACGGCGCCAAAAACTTGATGGATAAAAATCCTCTGTGTAATAAAATACCTTGCAAGTGTACAAGTGCCGAAGCAGCAGTATACAAAAGTAAGGGTCGAACCACAGAGACTTTAGTGAAAACAAGTATATTTAATAATGTAAAAGTATCCAGGGATTTTGTTTGAGAATATTTATCTAAACTACTAATGCAAGAATTTAAACTAATATTAAGAAAACAATTAAAAAAAGAAGGATTTATCAAGGATGATAAGGGATTCACGGATTGGATTCACAAATACCTTCACTTTATGCTATGCTCATAATAATAAGATCAATCTCATTCTTGGGTTTGTTCACTTTAGTAAGAATTGGGACGGTTCGGTCGCCGGATTGCAATCCTTTTATTTCTTTTATATTATACTTTCCGCTAGGTCTACACAATATGCAAGAAATTCATGAAGCACTCAATAACATATAAACCTAAATCCTTTTGACTTCCGCTAGGTCCTCAATTGAATTTAATCATCAAAACAATGGTCAACGTATTATCACCCACGCTAGTGCAGTAATAAATACCCAATAATTCTAAAGCCAATTTATATCTTAACATATAATTGAAACTAAAGAATTTAACAGGAAGAATATTTTGATGAACAAGAATTAATATTGAATGGAAGAATTAAATCTATAGCATAAAGATTAGTATTTGCTACTACCAATCCATGAATCTAGAAATTTAGCTACTCATATTCATAACAAAAGAAAACAAGAAAAATAATAAAGAACATCAAAACCTGGAATAAATGAAGAAAATCTTGATACAACTCTTGAATCCTTGAATAAAGTATGTATAAAGTATCAATAAAATAAATTGGATGGAGTGTTATATTTATTTTAGGGCTAAGGAGGTGTAAAAATAGGAAAAACCCTAGGATTCCTTGTTGAAAAAAGGAGAAAATAAGTGCTGATGGCCGAAATTCCTCAGGATCCCCTGGAATTTTTGAGTTTCCATAAAAGCCCTTCGAAAATTCCCCAAAGGTCCTCCAAAAATTCTGGAAAAGTCACTGGAATTTTGGAAATTCCTTAAAGCCCAACGTATTTTGCATAATTCCTTAAACGTCCCTGGATAGTTCCCCTAAGGTCCCTGGGCATGTGGTCGCATGGAGTGACCGCATGGAAGATAGAGTTGCTGAATTTTTCTTGGGTTTAGATATGGTGTTGTACCCTTGCTTTGATGACTTGTACGTTTTACGCACAAACTTCTGGAGGCCATAACTTCTTCATACGAACTCCGATTTGGACGTGTAAACTATCTTGGAATCTCTTTTCGAGTATTATCCAATAGAAACTGATTTTATCAGATGTAACATCTCTATATCTTTATGTTCTGGTCCGTTCTTAATCCTTCATTTTCACGCTTTAACGTACAAGAATCCGTACATTCTTTCGCTCCTCCCTGTACTCATAAATACTCCAAAAACCATAAAATCACCAAGGTTAATCATTTAATAAGTCATAGAAGTATATGATTTGGAGGGTAAAAACTCATCCATCACCTACGCACATGAAGTATGACTGCCCTAAGTATCACGCATGGCGTGCTAAGAAGGTATGTCGTTTGGTCTTGTTGTACTGAGGCTAATTTAGTTTCAATTCCTACATATACATGGTGGTTGGATTCTGGTGCAACAACTCACATTAGTATGTCTATGCAGGGTGCCTGAATTACCGAAGACCCAGTGAAGATGAAAGATTTATCTATATGGGAGCTGGGAACCGGGTGAAGTAATAGGCATAGGAACTTTTAGGTTATTATTGAGTGCTGGATATTATTTTGTATTGAATAATACTTTTATTGTACCTTCGTTTAGAAGGAATTTGATATCTATCACTATTTTTGACAAAGAAGGTTAATCTTGTTCGTTTGGTAATAAAAAGATGTGATTTTATTTTAATTTCGTTATGTTGGTACTAGTACTTATCGAGTAGTGACAATCTCTATTTGCTTGACACTATTCAAACAAAAATGAGTCCCATAATAATGAAACTAAATCTAAAAGCGAAAGTTTTCAAGTGAAAATTTTATACTTATGGCATAGGCGTTTGGGTCATATCTCCAAAAGGAGAATTGATAAGCTTGTGTCAGAAGGAATCATAAATAAACTGATGTTCCTGAAAATGACTTTGCATTGAATGCCTAAAAGGAAAGTTTACAAACTCGAAAAGAAAAGTATCCTTGAGAGCATCAAGCGTCTTAGAACTAATACATACAGATATTGTGGGCCATTTCCTACTCCTTCTTGGAATGGTCAACAATACTTTATTACGTTCATAGACGACTACTCTCAATTGGATTACATTTATTTGCTTCATGAAAAGTCTCAATCATTGGACGTTTTCAAGTCTTTTAAGGCCGAAGTTGAAAATCAACTAGGTAAGACTATTAAGAACGTTAGATCCGATCGTGGTGGGGAGTACTATGGTCGGAATGACGGTTTCAGGAGAACAACGTCCGGGTCCTTTGCTCGCTATCTTGAAGAGTGTGGGATTGTCCCTCACTACACTATGTCGGGTATGCCTAGCATGAATGGTGTAGCTGAGAGACGTAATAGAACCCTTAAGGATATGGTAAGGAGTATGGTTTCTTGTACTTCTTTACCTCACTCATTCTGGGGCAATGCTTTAAAAACCGCTACTTATCTTCTCAATTGGGCTCCCTCTAAGGACTAACAATAAATTACCTTATGAATTATGGACGAATAAGAAACCGTCTTAAATCATCTTCATGTTGGGGGTTGTCCAGAGAAGCTAGGCTTATAGGCCTAACGAAGGAATCTGGACGCTAAGACAGTTAGTTGCTACTTTTGTAGGGTATGCCGAGAGATCAATGGGCTATAAATTTTACAACCCGAAAACTAGAACGTTTTTTGAAACGGGAAATGCTAGGTTCTTTGAGGATGTTGGGTTTGAGGGAAATTAGGAATAATAATTTTGAATTTAAGGAAGAGGAGAAATCCATTTCTATACCTCTTCCCTTAGTGTTCCAATTGAAAATAAAGTACTTGTACCTGAAATTCAAGAGGAAAAATTCAAAATATTGACTCCCCTATAAATATTGAACAACATGAAAATGTTGATCAAAATGAGGAAATTCAACAACCTCAAAATGAGGAAGAACGATGCCTTTAAAGATATCCAATAGAGCACGAAGAAGTGCCATTTCGGATGATTATGAGGTGTATCTTGCCGAGAGTGAAGGACACTTAGGTTTGGTGGGAGATGAGCCTCTCACCTTCCATGAAGCCATTAATAGTCCTAACTCTCATAAGTGGATCAATGCCATTAATGAAGAATTGAAATCTATGAAAGATAGACGTTTGGGATCTTGTCCCATTACCTAAGTATGTGAAACCTATTGGTTGTAATGGATATTTAAACCTAAAAGGGATTCACAAGGTAATGTGGGAAAGACATAGGCTCGTCTTGTTGCTAAAGGTTTCACTCAAAAGGAAGGTATTGATTACAAAGAAACATTCTCTCCGGTATCTTCTAAAAACTCATTTAGGATCATTTATGGCATTAGTAGCACATATGATCTTGAGCTCATCAAATGGATGTTAAGACAG
>JAOWBW010002881.1:0-49336 GCA_026119855.1 Campanula takesimana | reverse complement strand
CGACGATAATGGTGGGTTAACGTAGATGGGTAAGGATACGTCGACCAAAATGAGAAGGGTTGGATTGACCTATATGGTGAATGAATCAAGATAGCGGGTTTTGTAGGGTTGCCTATGGGATGATCTAAGCGGGATAGACATGGTTTGACCTAAGCGGGTCGAATGTGAGTTGGTTGACCTAAATGGTTGACCTATACGGGTTAAACATGGGTAGCTGACCTATTCGGGTGGTTGACCTAGGGAGGTCGGTAGATAGATTCAAGACGGGCAAGTCAACTTAAGCGGGCAAGGATTGACCTAGATGGGTCAAAGGTAAAGGGTAGTTTTAACCTAAGATGGACGAGTTGACCTAGATGGGTCGAGGATGGCGTGTGGACCTAAACGGGTCGAGACGGGTTGACCTAGGTTGGTATGGACAACGTGGGGTCAAATAATGACCTAGGTGGGTCGGCATGACGGTTTCACCTAAGGGGGTTAAGGTCAAAGGTAATTGGGTTCACCTATGGGACCAAAGATTGACCTAAGAGGTCAATAGCGGATAAGGTTGACCTAGGGGTCAAAGGTTGACTTAGAAGTCAAAAGGTGATTGGGTTGACTTAGGGAGTCAAAGGTTGACCTCAAAGGTCAAAGGTGGATAAGGTTGACCTAAGTGGTTAAAGGTTGACCTAAGAGATCGAGGGTGATAAAGTTGACCTAAGGGTCCAAGGTTTGACCTAGGGTCAAAGGCAGATGAGAATAACCTATGGGGTCAAAGGTTGACCTACGAGGTCAAAGGCGGATGAGGTTGACCTAAGGGGTCAAAGGTTGACCTAAGAGGTCGAGGGGTGACCTAAGATGACACGCCCCAAGTCCCGGGATTCCCTAATAGAACCTCGAACCTGGTGCGCGTAACTAACAGAAACAAGAAATAACGGGAAACAGGAACAATACCTGTTAAAACAAAAATGACATGATATATATACTCAAGAGTAGGGAGCTAAGATAGCTCACACCAGTTCTAGACCAAGAAAATTAAAACCAAAATGGTTACATACAGCGGAAGACATGCCTAGCAAATAAGCTAGAAACAAGAACTGTCTAGGGACAACAAATACTACCCCAATACAAGCCCAGAGTTTAATTAACTCATACAAAATCGTCCTTACCAAAATATAAAAGGACACTAACTTCGAACAAGAATATCCTGCTGAGTAAATTCCCAGCTAAGTCGAGCCTCACTGCGTACTATCCCCTGCTTTCCTGGGAGGGGGAAGCAATTAAACAAATAAAGGGTGAGATAAATCTCAGTAAGCTATTAACATGCAACTATATGTCATGTTATCATGCAATACAAGTAGATACTCAACTAAACATATATCAAGTATCATCAAGTAACAATTATAGGAGAGGCTAAGCCAACTCAACAAGTAATCAAGCTCAAGAAAGGTTCAGGTAACAAGTAGTCAAGTAGAGTGAGAGGCTAAACCAACTCACCAAGATGCACATAGTCCTATCACGCATTGTACCTGAATCCTTCCTTATTTCTCCCAAGAATACCATTTGTTGTCGATGCTTTTCTAGCTGAGGACAACCAAGAACAAGAAAAGGAACTGCTGTGCGGTATATAAGAAGACCTGGTAACCAGTGTCATCCACAATAACAAGATCCACGTGGTGAACAGGACAGGAGTACAGTATATAAGAAGACCTGGTAACTAGTGTCCTCCACAAGAACAAGATCCACGTGGTGTTCAGTACAGTCGCATTCACTTAGGTCAGGCTTATTGCTCTAACCAGTGAAGCTATGCCCTTACTATGGCCAGTAGTAAGGGGTCGGGCGGAAATACATAGGGACCCGATTGTCACTTAAACCCCAGCTCTCGCGACAAGCGTGAACCTATATATTTTCGAACAAGCAAGGAGAACCAGCTGGACTCACCAAGAATGCACAAGTAGATGTTTACTTGAACTACAGAACAGAACTCAGTCCCTTATTAGTGGACTACTCTTTATGCACCATGTAATCATGTATCATGTGCTCACGAGAATATGCACCATGTAACTATATATCATGTGCTCACGAGAATATGCACCATGTAACTATGTATCATGTGCTCACGAGAATATAAGTACACGTACTCAATTATTGCGAATACAAATCAAGTTTAACTATGGCACATAAGTGTCCATGTAACACGATCAATCCAAGTAAGAGCCCATTTATAACAGACTTCAGTCAAGTAGTAGGGTATATCATTTAGTCACATGCCAAGTTTGCACGTACATATTTATGTCACATTTAACACATTAAGGTGTCTATCACAATACCCTTACTATCAAGTAGAGCCCAATACCTTAGACTCTAAACACGTAATAGAATATGTCACATCATACCTAGTCACAGTCATATCTCACGTATATGTATCGTTAATAATCGAATCCATTTTCTAACACATATTGTGTTCTGTAGTTACTCTTATTAACTTAAATCGTAGTATTCACGATTATATGATTGATCTTCATATTACACTAGTCCTTATTTTCTTTAGGAACTCATTTCAAGACAAGTTCAGGTATACAGTAGGGTTAATCATTCTCTAACTAGTTTCATACCCCAATTCTTTGGTTATTCATGTCATGAATCAAATAATCCAGAAGCTACATTCTATCAAGTAGCTACATGCAAGATTTTCATATACACATCAAGACAGTCAAGACTTTTACAAGATTTTATCATCTTGTATCCAAGTTCTCAATCCATTTTCTTGGATGGTTAAACATGTACAAGAGTTAATTAACTTATACTTAAGTTATCAATCTAACTCTTTGGTTATTTAAGACAAGTACAAGATTTACTCATCTTATATTCACGTTTTAATTAAGAAGATGAGCTATACATCTCCCAATCAAGTTCACGATCCTATTCCTAGGATATTCAAGTTCAAGACATTAGTTGGTGTCCTTTAGGTACACAAAATTTAGCTACGAGAGGGTAACTAATCCAAGATTCGTGGACTATCTCAACGGGAAACAAGCTTCAAGTAATCAAGAAGTCACATTGTTATCAAGCAACTATGTGCGATGTTTGCACATACAAGTCAAGAATATTTCTTATTCACGTTAATGCTTGTTCTGAGCACTTTCGAGTTTACACATTACCCATAAATTGGTGTCAAGGCATATACAAGATTTATTAATCTTATATTCATGTTTTAATCCCTTTTCTTTGGACGTTCAAGTCATGTACAAGATTTTATTGTCTTATACTTAATCTTTGGACATTCAATCATGTATAAGAGTTATACACTTTACTCTTACCAATTCTAAATCCTATTCTTAGGATGTTCACGTTCAAAACATTGTTTTATACCCCTAAGGTACACAAGACGTTGATTTCCAGACACATAAGAGCATTCATACTCTTATACTCAAGTTCAATGTCCAAAATACCTATCTAAGTTCTCTAGACAATCACTTTAAAACCTCATTAATTTATTATTTGAATATCCCTCTGAGTCTAGGTTATTCAGCTTCTTTCGGATCTTGATTCCGACTTTCCTATAGAAAGATATGAAGGAAACAATTCAAGGATAACAATCAGATTCCAGGTGGCACGACCGTGCACACCAAAGAGCACGACCGTGCTAGTCACCTTGGCACGACCGTGTGCGCAAAAGTGGCACGACCGTGCTATCAAGGTCGAGAGCTTTTCACCCAAAACTCAATTTCGGCACGACCGTGCCCATAAAAGGCGTACGACCGTGCTAACACTGTCGAGGAAATTTGCCTAAAGGTGATATTTGGCACGACCGGGCCAAATAAAGGCGCACGACCGTGCGGTACAAATTTTGGCCCTTTTCCCCTGAATTCAAGTTTCATTAATTCTCCGTCCCACACGTAGGAGTAACATTTAACTAACACTCCTAACATTCTCAGGAGTATACTAACAAGTTTAGAATTCCTATTTCACCCCCAATTCATTTCTTTTACCGTCCCATAAATAATAGGACAATTTCCTTTTATTCCACTTAAATATTTCACCGTCCCCAAAAGTATAAGTACAATTTTATATTATACTACTATATCCATTTAGAGATACTTCCATTCATTTCCCCGTACCACAATTAATGGTACAATTTTTCTAATAATATTTAAATCAAGTTACTATTTTACCGTCTCACGAATAGGAGTACAATTTTCCTATTAATCTTTTAACAAACCCAGGAGGCTTCAAGTTTCTTTCATACATACGCAGTATATTTATACTCCCTTCGTCCCAATTTAACAAGTATCACAAAAATTGCCCAAAACACAATTTTAACAAGAACAAGTAACGGGAATAACATATATGCATGTTATTACAAGTAAGGGGAAGCTAATAGCTTACCTAGTCAAAAATCAAGTTGACCCAAATTAATTTCTGTTCGGCAGGAAACGCTCTATTCAACGCCATGAATATTTATCCGGGACCAGAATCACGAACAGAGGGATAATTAATCGCGAGGAGTCGAGAATAGGGTAAAACTGAACTCCCTATTATGAAACAGAGAGAAAGAACGAGAAGGTTTGAAGAAGAATGCTTTCACAGTGAAGGCATTCACAAGATATACTTAACAACTTTCCAAGAATTGCAACTAGGCCCCTCAAGTTCTAACTTTGACAAAAAGGCCCCTAAACTTTCAACTTTGATATTTAACCACCTTAATTTTTTTTAAAGCAATTAAATAATTAACTCAAATAAAATAGCATATAAATATGCTAGTCAAGAATTTAACAAGCATGTCAAAAATTTAACAAATAAGTCAAATATTTAACGAAATTAAGGATGGGTATTACATAAGAGGTCGAAGGTGAAAAGGTTGACCTAGGAGGTCAAGGGTTGACCTAAGAGGTCGGAGGTTGATAAAGTTGACCTAGGGGGTCAAGGGTAGACCTAAGAGGTCAAAGGTGGGTAAGGTTGACCTAGGGGGTCAAAGGTTGACCTAGGAGGTCAAAGGCGAATAAGGTTGACCTAGGAGGTCAAAGGTTGACCTAGGGGGTCAAAGGTTGGCTTAAGAGGTCAAAGGTAGATAAGGTTGACCCAGGGGGTCAAAGGTTGACCTAGGAGGTCAAAGGTAGATAAGATTGTCCTAAGAGGCCAAAGGATGGTGGGATTTTGACCAAAGCGGGTCGAGATGAAGGGTAGACCCAAATGGATCGCAATGATGGGTAGGTAACCTAGATAGGCCAAGATGACGAATTTTGATAGATGGTCCAAGGGGTGAGCGATGGACCTTAGAGGTCGTCTAGATGCAATGCACATTTTATTTTGCGAAGAGTTTTGCATTTATTTACATCCTAAATGGTTGGTCTAAGGAGTGTCCTAATCTTTATGTGTGGGTTGACACAGGTAAGGTAAAAGGTTCCCACCGCTCGCGGAACGTACACGGTGAGTGGAGTAGACGAGTGACTCGAAAAGAGGGCGGCAGTAGCGCACAAATTCCTGCACATCGAATACTCCGGGTAATGGGGACATGTGCGGTGCTGACACAGACTAGTGGTAGTGTGAGGCAAAAACTAATTCTTTTTTTAGGGAGAAAAGAGAGAAGTTTTTAATGTTAGGATGATGCAAATGCAATGCATGAGAGAGAGAGAGAGAGAGAGAGAGAGAGAGAGAGAGAGAGAGAGAATAATGTACAAGGGAGCATAGCAGAGCTTTGTTTGACCCTAATACTAAAGCGAAGATGACAAGGGTACGTGGTACAAGGAACAAGGTACAAGTATTAACATGGCGGAGTGCGCGGGTGCATGTGTAAACATGGCTTAACTATAGGGGGCACGTGAAAACATGGCAAGTGTGCATGTGTAAACATGGCAGGTGTGTGCATGTGTAAACATGGCAGGTGTGTGCATGTGTAAACATGGCAAGCATCATGATGTGACGAAAGTTAGACCCACTAAGTTTGAAAAAGTTTCAAAGCAGTCCCCAGCAGAGTCGCCACTGTGAATACGTGTGTTTGAAATTGGGAATATTCATAGTAACATTAAAATATGAGAGTCGCCACACCGTTTTAATTATAGCCAAAACTTTGAGAAAAGCATGTTTAATGGGTTCGGGGGTCAAATTACAACAAGAGAAGAATATTGAACGTTATCACTCCTATTGCCGGAATGATCAGTCTTTCTATCATGATGCGGTGTATGTAGTGTGTTAGTGATTGAGACCGGATCCGAAGATTGCCTACATTCCTCTCAATGTGAGAAGCTCAGGTCAGCGTAGTTCGAGAAGAATTTAGAATAGGCAGAAGAATCGGGATCATGCATAATGAGGGGGGAATTACCTAAAGATTAGGGTTTAGAAGTAGTTCCTAGATCATCCTTGGGTTGATGAACCCTAGATCATCATTGGCTATGAAATAACATGTTAACATGAAGATCGCAACCCTAAATATAGCATAAATAAGGTTTTAACCTAGAATATGATGAATATGCGAAGAACATATTATGAACATATGAATGTCATGAAGAAAATATGAATAAAGATGTTAGGAACATGAATATTATAAAGAACACATGAATAAACATATTAAGAATATGAATATTATGGATCTAAACTAATAATATGACAAGAACATGAAGAAAAAGTTAGAAAACTTACCTTTGTTGGCAAGAAATAACCTTGGATCTTCTTGGGATTCTTGAGAGTGTTTTTGGAGGCTTGAATGACTTGATTTGGGAGCAAAATCGTCACTTGTGAGCTCTAAATTCAGATCCCCTATTATGAGGCAAGGGAGGTCTTTAAATAGGAAACTGATGAGAGATCTGACGGTCCAGATCATCCGGGGCGGATGTGGCCGCGTGGCCAAGATGGAGGGCGGTGGCGAAAGTGGCCGCGTGGCCATCGTTGCGCGCTGACTTGAAATTCAAGCTAGGGTTTTACTGTTCATACAAGGCAACCGTAAATGTCCATATTTAATGTTTTCTAGAACATTGAGCTATTTTTGGGAATCCGGGACAAGTCTTTGCAAGGTTTCTAATTCCTATAAAGTCCTTGTATATTTGGGAAAGCCCTAATAAACTCATTTTCAGATCGGTACTAACAGGATCTAAAACAACAGCTACATACAACAAGAAATTCATATTATTCATATTCTCGCAATATTTGTCATATTTTTCTTTTATTGAACGTGCCATTTTCTTTCTTCCCTTATTCTCATCCATGCACATTCGTGATATGCTTGCATGCATTGTCACAAGATCACCAAAAAAAAGTTAGACATGACAAACTTAGACCCCGATATCATGTTGGTCACGTTTTAAAAAACACTCAAATACTCTATGAATTGATTCGCATTCTCCCAATCATTTGCATTTGGAGCCCCCTAACTCTTTCTTTCTATTTCTTTTTCTCATACCACTTTCACCTACATCATCATCATCAACATCAAAGTATCCCAAGAAATTGTTATCTACCATTTTCATCCTATCAAAAGCCTCTTTGTACCTCACAGCCGTTTCCAACATTAAGTAGGTGGAATTTTATCTAGTTTCAACATCAAAACAAGGTTTTTTCTTACAATCAATTTTAAGTGTATCAACACATTCCCTAAACTTTACAGCCCTAGATGGTGATGACCTTACATACCTCACAACATCTTTAATTCTTGAGATAGACACATCTTGCTCCTCTAACCCTTCTCTCACAACAAGATTAATGATATGTGCACAACATCTTAAATGCATGTACTTACAATCAAGAATGGCATCAGGCCCTTTAAGCATTGTTTTCAAATATCGAATAGCCCCGTCATTCGATGAAGCATTATCCACAGTAACAGTGAAAACTCGATCAATACCCCATTTTTGTAAGCACCCATAAACGAACCTTCCAATTGTTGCACCTCTATGACTAGCTATCGGACAGAAGTTTAAAATTCTTTTCTTCAAAACCCAATCATCATCATCAACCCAATGCACAGTAAGACACATATAATTGATATTTTGAACAGATGACCAAGTGTCAGTAGTAAGAGAAACTGTTTGATTTTTTAAAAGATTCTTGAGGTTGGCAGCCTCTTCCTTATAAATCCTCAAACAATCTCTAGCTACAGTCCAACGAGAAGGGATTTTAAACATTGGATTTAATTCCCAATTATATTCCTTAAATCCTTCATCATCAACAATACTAAACGGTCTATTATCTTTGATGCACATTCTAGAAAGGGCCCTTTAGCACTTTTCAAGATTAAAGGAATGAGTAGTAAGAGAACTACCTTCCCCCTTCCCTATTGGCTTAAAACCTAAGGTCGATTGCTTTTTATCGCCGTTCTTCCTTTTTAAAACTGGGGATTTGAGACAATGATATTATAAATGACTCTTCAAATTAGAAGTACCATTTTTACTAGAATGACATTTTAAAGATAATGGCAGTAGGGACATTTTGCGCTGATTACACCTTTTACATAAGTGAAATGTTCCCATACCATTGATCTCTTAGCCCGCGTTTTCCCCTTCCCATTTTCATCAGCAGCTTCATCGTTCGAGTCATTCCCATCTTTTTCTTCATTGGTTTCTTTTCCTTCTTGGTTATAATTTTGTTCATCAACTACTATCTCTTGATTCTTGCTTTCATCCCCAATTTCAACATCAATGGTTTCCATCTACAAAAACATACAAGCCAAAACAATTAAATTGAAGCACATTAAAAAATCACTAAATCACTACACATAAAATAATTCAATACACATAAACACCCACTCAGTAATGCAACAACTCATTTCAAATTCCTAAATAAACAGAGAATATTAGGCAACATGTCAACATTCAGCAGCAACCATTACATAAATAAATAATCACATTTACATAATACCCAATTACCCATTCAAATCCTTTGTATCTTAAATTGAAAAGAAATAGGCACAATCTCAGAGAAACAACCCATTCAAATCTTAGGGTTTGCGATTTAAGGGGAAAATGGGTTTTGAGAAAGAAAGTACCGTTTGTTGGTTCATGATATGAGAGCAATGAGAGAACTGAGCAGGAGCGCGCGGCGATAGCAGGAGCGCAGGCGGTGGAATCACAAGAGAATCACCTTTGATTTTGATGTAGCGCCGTGGTTGAGCTAGGGCATCGCATTCCAGTTCAACAAAATGAGTCGTGGTGTGTGAAGTGTGAATGTGTGGAAAAAAATGAAGATAAATAGTATATATAGTATTGATAAAATGATGTAGTTTAGCACTATCGGATCGGTTCGGTTCCTTACCGGTTTTTATAATATAAACACCTAAACCAGACCGAAAATTTCGGTCCTAAAATTTATGTGAACCGGCCCGGCCCAAAAGCCTCGGTTTTGGTTTTTTCGGTTTCAGTTTTTCAGTTTTTAACGGTGTTATCGGCTTTTTTGCTATCCCCTAGAAGGTCATGACATCCTGACTTTCATAGATGCATCTTCTAGTTTTTAACAGATTCAAATGGAGCCATCAGATCAAGAAGATACAGCCATCATGACACAAGAACGAATATATCGCTTTATTACAATGCCATTTGGCTTGAAGAATGCTGGAGCAACTTATCAAAGACTAGTTAACAGGATGTTTAAGGATCAACTTTGAAAAACTATAAAAGTATACTAGACGACATGTGATGAAGTCAAGAAATATGGAAGATCTGTTGGATATTATGCCCTAGGCCCTTGAGAAAGGCCTATGCGTTATATCATAGTTTCATTGTTATAGAGATAATAAACCTGATTTTATATCTTTTGCATTTTTATTATAATAATCATTGTCCCTAGCACTTATGAAGGGCTAGCATAAGTTTAATGAATAATCATATGATGATTATGGTGCATAGGATGCGGATTAAACTTGTGGGTACTTGTAGGAGAACAAGGTACTGGATAGACCCGTTATGAGATTTATGTCATGGTCAAATGTCATAATTAAATCTCATAATAGTTATATCATTTGATATCCTTAGACCTGAGATTATCATAGTCTTCCACATGGTGAACATTATGTTTGACGTACTCAAACGCGACCCCTAACCGGGTGGTTATAAAGGCTACGATTGGCATGATCGGATTCTTGTAGGGAAGAATGATAAGTCAAGATGGAATTTGTCCCTCTCTCAAGAGAGATATCTGATTGGCCACTCGATGAGTGAGATTGATGATAGTGTATGGCCGTACCCAAATGAATTGAAGTGTTCAATGTTATTTGCTCATATCAATCTACTCAGAATCGAGAAAGCATTGGACAATATTAGTTGACGTGGACCATGACTCATGTCCAATATGATATCGCGCGGCAAAGGGATTGTGATATGTTCTATAAAATAACATTGGACTTTCAAAGTTATACTAATTGGGTAGTCATAATGACTTGCTAGTGTAGACACCACGCCTTGGACTGCTCACCCCGATTGCACACTTGGTTTTGTGTTTCTCCCTCTTCTAAGTGTTTTCTGTTAGTTTCTGCTACTTTGGTTAAGTTCCAGACGGACTCCGTTAAGTCCCGGGACTAAACTGAATAACAGTTCTAACTTTCTAGTCCATTATGTCAAAAATTGCTTTTCAGAGTCGCGCGCCTCCGTCTCCTGGGGCCAGACGCCCGCGCCTTCCGCCGCCTAGGTGGGATGCACGCGCTTCTGGGGCGTGTCAGTTACAGATTCTACCCAAGAATCTCTCCCTTGCTCATTATACATGATTTTGCCCAGGAAAGATTTCTTGGAGACTCCGTTTGGCTCCAAAAACAGTCCTTTTTCAACTATAAAAACCCCTCCAATCCATCATTGGAAGGAGGACCTTGAAAATCATTATTTTTAGACCTTTTACTCACTTCTTTCCTAGACCTTTCCTTTGGGATTTCTTCAACAAAGTATTCAACCTCTTCTTCAAGGCTTTACAAGAGGTTCTCTTTTGGAAGGATACTATAGGTAAATGTCTTAAGCATTTGTCTTCTTCTCCTTCTTCTTTTTCTTCTTCAATCAAATGTGCAATCACCCAAAACCATTTGGGACATGACACCAATGGTCCTTTCATTACATTGAATTGGCCTAGGAGTCATCTCCCTACATTTTAACTCTAAAATCCCTTTTTATCATCATTTTAATAGGAAGAACACATTTATCTTTAAAAGTGAATTATGAACAAACAAGACCGACTTTGCTCGGGCGAAATGGGTGTTTAAGTACTTCCCATTTCGTAACCTAACCCCCGAACCCCTCATCCCAAAGAATCTCTGCTTTCGTAAATCAAACTTAGGCTCATAAACATTAGGTTTTCTTAAGTTCCTCAAAAACGTGGGTGGCGACTCTAAAACACAATTAGACATCCTAGGGTAACCCGCGCGCTCTAGCCTAAGCCGTGGCCCCCGCCCCGGGGTATCTACAGTGGCGACTCCGCTGGGGACGCTTGAGGGTTAAACTTGTGTTTCTGTTCATAATTAACTTTTCTGGGAATTCTAGAAATTGACATGGGAAGCGCGCGCCTCGGACCTTCATGGTCCAAAGCGCGCGCGTCCCGCGTCAAATTCCAGAATCGCCCGCCTTCCATGTGTTCTTCCTATTCTTCCTATTATTTTGTGCTGAAAAACATTGCAAGGGTTCCATCACACAATCAGGACCAGGGAAATCCCCTGAGTCCATAAGTTTCTGATAATCTGACAGGTGAGCCCAGAAGCGGGCGCCTCCCAAGTACAATGCGCCAGGCGCGCGCTTCCCACAACACTAGCCAGAGGCGCGCGCTTCTGGGTCAATTTCTAGGGCAAGAACAGGTTTCAGTGACTGAACATAACAGTGGGGGTGTGGGCACAGTTGCCTGCATCAGGACAGAATTGAACCCTTGGACTGTTTAATTTTATGTTTTATTTACCGGTCACACGGGTGATTCGGGAGTTGTAATTTACGTGCTTATGTGTTTTTATCTTTTCTTTTCAAAAAAAAAATAATAATTTTTTTTGTCACGTGATGGACCTCACACTACATGCACATTACTCCTATAAATTGCTCACTATCGAGTCGCACAAGTCCAACCACAAACCCGTCGAGGCCCGTCCTAGAAAGTTTCAATCTCCACTCGACCTTGGCTCTTTCGAAGCGGTAAACCTCAGCCCGTGGCGTAGTTCATGACTACATGCCGGGGGTGACCTTTAAGCCTCTCTTTAGCCGAGCACAAACCACACAATTCTAGTTAGGGTCTAACATTCCGTGACCAAGTCGGTTTCCATGTACCGAGATTTCCCTGAACTACTGTTTTCAAATCATACATGCCAACTTGTTGAAACGGACGCAATAAAAATTCATCCCCAAAAGTGGTTATCTTGGACGAAAATAAAAAAATCCGTCCCCGCATGTATGCTTTACTACATTAATTTAGTTTAATCCCGACACATGTAGGATTCATAAACGCGATGGAATCCGATGAGTATATGGGACCGCGAGATGGTCTATATACTAGTGTGACGATTCCATTATCTTCTTAGAAACCCCAAAAGGGACCCATTCCCTCCGACTTATAAAATAAAAAAAAAGAGTCTTTTTTTTTTTCTTATGTGGTTCGAGTCGTGTGCCCAACTGTGTGTTCTCAACCTCTTCATGGACCGAAAGTGTGAACCGAGACTGACAAGGGATACTTCTCCAATTATAGGTCCGATTGGTACTCTCCGCATCTACAGGGATTCATCCAACAGGCTTGTCCGTGAACCGATCACTCCAACAGCTTCTACATCATCAATGGCCGGCGACTCCAGCACCAACAACGCCATGACTCTCGAACAGCTTTCTGCCATGGTTCAAACGCTCCAACAACAAGTCTCTACCCTTAACCAAGAGGCTCAAACCAAAGAAGCCTTGTTGTAAGCTCATGTCGACAGTCAAAGGGAGGCCCACGAGGCCGAGGTTGACCAACTGAAAGCCAAGCTCCTCAAGCTCTCCAAGAACAAGGGGGTTAATGACAATGAGGAATCCGAGTGGACCGAGGGTTTGTTTGAAAGCCCATATGTCAGCGCCCGCACCAAAAAAGTGGGGAAACCAAGCACCGATAAAAGCGACCCCAAAATGGTCGATTCCATCATGGCCTACATTGATCAGAAATTCGACGGCCTCAACATGGGAAAAGGCTCCAACACAAGCCTTTATCAGTCATCCATCCTTATGAGCACGATGGCCGCTCTCCCCGAAAAATTCAAGATGCCCGACATTAGCAAGTTTAAGGGCAACTCATGCCCGATGGCTCACATCGAGACTTACATTTGGGCTATGGTTCCGAAGAAGGTCTCCCCAAAAGTTATGGCTCAATGCTTTCCTCTCACTCTCGAGGGGGCGGCAAAGGATTGGTATGCAACTCTCCCGCTCACTGTCCATCTTGATTGGGATGCCTCTATGATTGCCTTCAAAAATCAACATCAAGGCAACACCACTCACCGGCCCACAAGGAAAGAGCTCGAGAACACCACTCAAAGAGACAACGAGTCCTTCATTGATTTCACAAGGAGATGGAATGACAAGCTCTCTGAAATTGTTGAGAGGCCAAACACAAAAGAGCAAATTGACATCTTTCTCAAGTGTCTCAAGATTGATCTCCGCACCCACCTAAGTGGGGCTTGCTACTCCGACTTCTCCCAAATGTATGAGGCGGGGGTACGCATGGATGACATGTTCAAGGAGATTAAAAAGGCCACTCCTACTTACCGATACAAGGCCGCCTCTAGTTCAAACAAAGAGGCTTCTGTCAATGCCGTTACTACTGACAAGGGGAATTACAAGAAGGTTCCCCACCACTAGGCAAGCGGTTCCAAAACGACCGCGTCTACACTACTCTCAATGGCATGACCATCACCGAGGCCTATAAAGCTCTAAAGGCCAAGGGGCAAATCACTCCTCTTCAAGGGTACAAGCAACCACAACCGCTCCGTCCCAATCATGCCCACCACAAATGGTGTGACTACCATCAATGCATCGGCCACCTCATCGAGGATTGTTTCTCCATCCGCAACTCCATCCAAGACCTCATAGACAAGAAAGAATTCATAATCCCTAATGAGGGTGGTGTCAATGTAATAGAGGTAGGATAGTTTGAAGGAACCACTCATTCGATCCCAATTGTGAATGAGGGCTCTGATGATATGAATAAACTTGATAATTCTTGTTATGTTGTTACTTATGATAAGATTATGAGGGAAGTCTTAGAGAATAGGAAGAAGAAGCTACAAGGGACCGTGAACGTGCTCACTCGCATTGGCCGAGTAACAACGAGCGCAATCCCTCCCAATACCGCAGGAACCAACACCTCTTCTCAAAGATCGCAAACACGCGACATACCCGAAGATCCTTTGTTAACACAACTCAAGAAGACGCAAGACAACATATCCATCTGGGACCTTATTGCATCATCAAAGAGACACCGAGACCTCGTCATCAAGAACTTGGATGACACATCAGTCTCTCCCGACACAACTCCTGAGGACCTCACAGCAATGATAGGTCACATTCACTTCGGCAATGTCATCACTTTTGCCGACATGGACCTCCCGCCATTTGGGTCCGAACACAATGAAGCCATCTACCTCAAAGTAAGGGTAAGGGGGAGACCCACCTCAAGGGTTCTAGTAGATGGTGGTTCTGCACTCAACTTAATGCCTAGCAGAGTCATGGGCATACTGGGGATCAAAAGCTCCGACTTACAACCCTCTGCACAAGTCATTAGAGGGTATGACAGCACTGCCCGTACAGTCATGGGAATGATAGAAGTTGATATCGAATTTGGAAGCATGATCATGTCCGTCCCATTCCAAGTACTAGATGTCCTGCTTCATTCACTTACTTCTGGGCCGACCTTGGATCCACCGTTCCAATGCGGTACCTTCCACTCTCCATCAGTGTGTCAAGATCAGAAATGGGGACGAGATAGTCACCATTATGGCCGAGAATGTCACCATCCACAGAAGTGGGGGATAACGCGTTCACCAAGTCCAACACGGGATAGAAGATGCCACTCTCTCCGGCGTCAACACCATCGACAAAGAAGGGGGAAATAGACAATGGACCCTCGGCAATCCTAAAATCCTCCACATGATAAGGAACATGAATCACTTTCCCGGTCTAGGCCTAGGGAAGCGTCAACAAGGGATATTACACCCCATAGAAATTCCTTTTGTCAAGAACAAGTTTGGTCTGGGGTACGAGCCCACTGAAGATGACTTGAAATACGAGCAAGCAGTCAAGAATCAAAAGACCCAGCTCGCAAAGAAGGTCGACAATATGAAATCCCTGACTTGAGACCTTACCGCAACACACTAAACGGTTACTTTGTTCGCCAAGGGGAAGATGTTCCGTACATGATCTTTCCCGAACCGTGGGTTAACGACAAGGGCGTCAGAAAGCCCGGTCTCGAGATCTTCACTGATTGTGAAATACCGACACAAGAAAGGGAGCCTACTCCAATGTCACCCCGAGAGTGGTGGGGCAAGAAAGTGACTATAGAGTCCGAGGTAGAGATTACCGTGGGGGAAGAACTATCCGATCTAGCCTCCATGTTCGAAGAATTTGCCATCATGGACGATTGTCAAGTTAACGCCATCTACGATACCGTTGTTAGAAACGAAACCATCAGTGAGATCCCGCCAAGCTCCGAGCCAATCAACAACTGGATTCAACGAAGGGGCCCTTAGTGTCCGAGGATTTCTTGGTCCGAGAAATGGGTTGCATACCCCGTACAGCAACAAAAGAAGAGCGGCTCTGTTAGTACCCGACCTGAAAATGAGTTTATTAGGACTTTTCCAAAAATACAAGGACTTTATAGGAATTAGAAACCTTGCAAAGACTTGTCCTGGATTCCCAAAATATCTCATTTATGGCAAAATCTATCAAATAGGCAACTTAGGGTTACCATAAAGCAACAGTGAAACCCTAGCTTGAAAATCAAGTCAGCCTGCAGACTTGGCCAGGCGGCCAACCTTGCCACGCCTCGACCTTGGCCACGCGGCCAACATTGTCGCTGTCTTCATTCTTGGCCAGGCGGCCAACCTTGCGCCGGATGATCTGGACCATCAGATCTTCCCCTCAGTTTACTATATAAACCAATCCCATGCTATTGGTTTAGGGGTCCGATTTTGAGAGCTCTAAATCCGAATTTGGGAGTTCTTAAACACAATTTTGCTCTCTAATTAGCATTCAAACCTTCAAGAAGATCAAGGTTTATTTCTTGCCAACATAGGTAAGTTTTCTAACTTTTTCTTCGTGTTCTTGCATTATTTTTAATGTAGATCTTTAATATTCATCTTCTTGCATGTTTATTTATAGTTTCTTCATGACATTCATATGTTCATAATATGTTCTTCATATGTTCATCGTGTTCATAGATTAAAACCTTATTTATGCTATATTTAGGGTTGCGATCTTCATGTTTGCATGTTATTTCATAGCCGATGATGATCGAGGGTTCATCAACCCAAGGATGATCTAGGAACTACTTCTAAACCCTAATCTTTAGGTAATTCCCCCCTCATTATGCATGATCTCGATTCTTCTGCCTATTCTAAATTCTCTCGAACTACGCTGACCTGAGCTTCTCACATTGAGAAGAACGTAGGCAATCTTCGGATCCGGTCTCAAACACTAACACACTACTAACACATTCATCATGATAGAAAGACCGATCAATTCGGGCAATAGGAGTGATAACGTTCAATATTCTTCTCTTGTTGTAATTTGACCCCCGAACCCATTAACATGCTTTTTCTCAAAGTTTTGGCTATAACTAAAACGGCGTGGCGACTCTCATAATTTTAATGTTACTATGAATATTCTCAAATTCAATCACACGTATTCACAGTGGCGACTCTGCTGGGGACTGCTTTGAAACTTTTTCAAACTTAGTGGGTCTAACTTTCGTCACATCATGATGCTTGCCATGTTTACACATGCACACACTTGCCATGTTTACACATGCACCCTACACATACTTGCCATGTTTACACATGCACACACTTGCCATGTTTATACATGCACCTCACATACTTGGCATGTTTACACATGCACCCGTGCACCCCGCAATGTTAATACTTGATACTTGTACTTTGTATATACCTTGTATCCTTGTACCTTTGTTGTTTTCGTCTTAGTATTAGGGTCAAACAAAACTCTGCTATGCTCCCTTGTACATTATTCTCTCTCTCTCTCTCTCATGCATTGCATTTGCATCATCCTAACATTAAAAACTTCTCTCTTTTCTCCCTACAAAAGAATTAGTTTTTACCACACTCTACCACTAGTCCGTGTCAGCACTGCACAGGTCCCCATTACCCGGAGTATTTGATGTGCAGGAATTTATGCGCTACTGCCGCCCTCTTTTCGAGTCACTCGTCTACTCCACTCACCGTGTACGTTCCGCGAGCGGTGGGAACCTTTACCTTACCCGTGTCAACCCCACACATAGAGATTAGGACACTCCTTAGACCAACCATTTAGGATGTGAATAAATGCAAAAACTTTTCGCAAAATAAAATGTGCATTGCATCTAGACGACCTCTAAGGTCCATCGCTCACCCCTTGGGCCATCTATCAAAATTCCTCATCTGTCCTATCTAGGTTACCTACCCATCATTGCGATCCATTTGGGCCTACCCTTCATCTCGACCCGCTTTGGTCAAAATCCCACCATCCTTTGGCCTCTTAGTACAATCTTATCTACCTTTGACCTCCTAGGTCAACCTTTGACCCCCTGGGTCAACCTTACCTACCTTTGACCTCTTAGGTCAACCTTTGACCTCCTAGGTCAACCTTACCAACCTTTGACCTATTAGGTCTACCCTTGACCCCCTAGGTTAACTTTGTCAACCTTCGACCTCTAAGGTCAACCCTTGACCTCCTAGGTCAACCCTATCACCTTCGACCCCTTAGGTCACCCCTCGACCTCTTAGGTCAACCTTTGACCACTTAGGTCAACCTCATCCGCCTTTGACCTCTTAGGTCCAACCTTTGACCCCATAGGTCATTCTCATCCGCCTTTGACCTCTTAGGTCAACCTCATCCGCATTTGACCTCTTAGGTCTACCCTTGACCCCCTAGGTCAACTTATCAACCTCCGACCTCTTAGGTCAACCCTTGACCTCATAGGTCAACCTTATCACCTTCGACCTCTTAGGTCACCCCTCGACCTCTTAGGTCAACCTTTGACCCCTTAGGTCAACCTCATCCGCCTTTGACCTCTTAGGTCAACCTTTGACCCCATAGGTCATTCTCATCTGCCTTTGACCCCATAGGTCAAACCTTGGACCCCTTAGTCAACGTTATCACCCCTCGATCTCTTAGGTCAACCTTTGACCACTTAGGTCAACCTTATCCACCTTTGACCTCTGAGGTCAACCTTTGACTCCCTAAGTCAACCCAATCACATTTCGACTTCTTAAGTCAACTTTGACCTTAGGTCAACCTTATCCGCTATTGACCTCTTAGGTCAATCTTTGGTCCCATAGGTGAACCCAATTACCGTTGTCCATACCAACCTAGGTCAACCTCTCCGACCCGTTTAGGTCCACACACCATCCTCGACCCATCTAGGTCAACTCGTCCGTCTTAGGTAAAACTATCCCTTTACCTTTGACCCATCTAGGTCAATCCTGGCCCGCTTAAGTCGACTTACCCGTCTTGAATCTATCTACCGACCTCCCTAGGTCAACCAACCCGATTAGGTCAGCCTACCCATGTTTAACCCGTATAGGTCAACCAACTCACATTCGACCCGCTTAGGTCAAACCATGTCTATCCCGCTTAGATCATCCCATAGGCAACCCGCTACAACCCGCTATCTTGATTCATTCACCATATAAGTCAATCCAACCCTTCTCATTTAGGTCGACCTATCCATTACCCATCTAGGTCAACCCACCATTATCATCGCATTCTAGCTTGAACCACTTCTTGTCTGAAACCTTAGGTCAAACCTTAGGTCAAATTTAGGTCAAACCATAAGTCAAACCATACCCCGACTCAATCAAAACCAACTCCTATAGGTCTTCCTCACCCATGCTTGACCAAGGACCGAGTCATCTCCGGCTTTTGACCTCAAGATCGCTCTTTATCTTAAAAACTCTATCAAATTGACCCCTATGGTCACCTCTCACCTCTTTTTGTAAAAAAAAAAAAAAGGTCTAACTTGATTCGAACTACGGCGACCTAAGCCTCTTATTGTGTGGGACCTCTCCCTCATGATAAGGGGAACGTAGGCAACTTCGGCCCGGTCAAACTTTCAATTTTTTACCAAAATGCATTTCAAAAATGTGGAGACCGACTCTTTTCCAAAAAATGATTTTTATAACGATGCCTTATCATTAAATACGAATCTAATTTAATTCAACTAAGAGGCTTAACTCTTTCATGACTAGAGTTCTGCATCATGTCGGCTGCAAGGAACATCGAAGTTGCAACTGAAGCTGCTACCCAGATCCCGAGACAATCCTCTACACCGGTACTGCTCTCAGTAAGCAAGCATCCCACTTCGAAGCCATCCTCGATGACAAGCAATCCACTTTAAGGCATTCTCAATGAGCAAGCAACACACTTTCAGAAGGAGATGCATAAGACCCTAAGAGATATCGAGAGGCGCCATTTGTTTGACATTCGTGGCGTTTATGATTACCTCAGTCGAATTCTCCCTCTTGCTCAATGTCAACACCCGTACGCTCCTCAAATGTACGGGCCGCCACAGACTGTCCCCGTCGGGATGCCCCCTATGACTACTCATCAACAAGGGGTGCCGTTACCTAAATTACCCTCAAAGACAGTTCGTGAAAGAGGACGAGCGCGAATTCGACGACTTGGGAAACTCTTCAAAAGTCTAGTTCAAGCCGGCAAGTTGTCTCCTTTGTTCAAATATGAACCAAGTAAGGTGAAGCAAGGCTTGGATCCCTCCAACACTGCCAATACCACCAGTACATTGGGCTGACACGAAGATTGCCTCCAATTGAGGAGAAAGATTCAAAGCCTCATTAACAGCGGAGTCATCACCCGCCAACGGAATACATGGGCATGGGCAAAAGAGGAAATTGGGGCTACCTCCTTTAAATAAAAGAAAAGAAAAGGGTCATTCAGTCTTCGTAGGTTCTAGAGTGTCTTTAGTCAAAAGTCCACCTTGGACGATTTTTTTTCTTTAAGTAAAAGTCCACCCCGGACTAGTCAGTTTAAATCTTTTAGTTCCAATAAAAGGGTATTTATTTCTTTCTTTTCTCTCTAGACTTGAGACATAAGCTTGCATATATCAATTTCATGAAAATTGTCTTATTCACCATTTCGCTTGATTGCTATATCTTTTATGATGAATTAATCTTAATCTTACTCATTAATGACGACTCATTAAAAGGTAAATGACCCACAAAACCATTCACATAACTAAGTAAACGATTAATCTCAAAATAACAAATGCTTCGATCAATTGGGATGAACGAATCACCTTCCTTTCTCTACATTCTACCCCCATACACTCTCTCTATACACTCACTCTTTGTACACACTTCATGTACACTCTCTATATACACCTTCTCCATACACTATCCTCATACGCCTCTCATCCCACCATTAGACCCCTTTTTATAAGGTCGTGACAAAGAAATGGACTGCGGTTGCTCATCATCAAATAGACATCCATGCTGCCACAATTTAAAGGATTGGTTTTGTTCCCATCATGAGTACTACATGCCGTTACACTGGGCTGTCCGTATTCCATCGCAAATATAAGACAGGTGCACGAAGTCATTCATTGGTGCACGTGATAATCCAATGGAGCTCTACCGGTGAAAATCAAGGGGCTAGGACGCCCGCCCCAGCAAAAGGCCGCTTGACTATAAGGAAGCTACCTCGCAATCGAGAAAGGCGAAAGCAAACTAGGGGCTTGTCTCGCCCAATGTTCATGTACAAATATAAAAAAAAAAAAAAAATATGGCTCGCTAGGTTGAAACCCAAAGGGCGACCTAGGCAAAAGTTAGAGCATTGCACAAGGAAGCCCGCTAGGTGAAACCCGAAAGGGCGCCTAGGCAAAAAAAAGGGTGTGCACAAAGAGAAAAAAAAAAAAAAAAAAAAAAGAAAAATAGAAGGGGCTATCACCATGGAAAAGTAAAAGTCTCATTTTCTTTTCACCTCAAATGTTCTATTTTCCATTCTTTCCTTGCAAAGTAGATAAACGGCAGCAACCCATGACAACTACGATGGAGCAATTCACTGCAACAACTACAAAGGAGTAATCTACCGCAATGAGTTACACAGAACAACTCACCTCAAATGAACCTCACACCCCTAAACTCAAAACCCAACTTCATCGTCAACCGGGCAACCACTCAAAGCCAACATAACCTACCTTGGGCCAACTTTCTTTCTTTTCTTTCCTCCCACACATACCCACTGAAACCCGACACCATCGTCAAGCGGGTCATCCCCGAACTACGCGGACCTGAGCTCCTCACCTTAAGGAGAACGTAGGCAACCTCCCGGTTCGGTCCAAAATATACACAACCCACCTCGAGCCAATTTTCTTTCTCTTCTCTCTTCCCCCATATTTCTACTCCTGACTTCTTCACTCACAATTGATCAAAACATTTATTAATTTGAGGCTACTTGTTTACCAATTAACCATAACTCATTAACTAATCAACGAGGTCCATTCTCGAGCAATCAAATGAGAATCTTGAATAAAACAATTTTCAAATGTCTCGACAAGTCTTCCGTTCTACAATCTAGGAAAGAGCTAAACACTTACTTTCTGTCAAAGCAGGGGCTTCCTCCCTTTTGTACATATATACCCTCAGTTGCTCAAAGAGTCAAAATTGTGAGTACTATCTCTCTCTCTCTCTCTTACTCTCACCAAAATGCCCCCGCATGTTTAAACAATTATTTTTCCTTTTTTGAGTCGACTGAATGATTTTCAAAAAAAAAAAAAAAAAAAAAAAGAGGAGATGACGCAAAAGAGATGCCCGCTAGATTGAAACCCGAAAGGGCGGTCTAGGCAGAAAAAAGGGTGCGTCTTAAGGAGGTAGGATACCCCGCTCTACACCCTTATCGAACTGGGGCTTCCCCAAACAGAAAGGGTCGACTATGTGGTTTCCCAGAGAATACCGAGGCGTCAACAAGGATACACTTAGAGAAGGGCACCCCTCATCGTCAAACTCGGCACGCTACGACCTATTTGGATTGATTAGAATCATAATTAATTATAAGGCATCTGTATAAGATCATAACACTTTCATAAAGTTTTCTCCTCCCCGACACTTTGTTTTAAAACCCGCACGCTCGGTCTCCACAAAATTGTAAAAACATCCTCGATCCATCTGAGACCCATCTCCGTGATTCTTGAGTTGACTCGGTCCTTCACCCTATTTCCTACACGATAGGATACCCTTAGGTCCCAACCTACCTGGTTCAAAACCTTAGGTCCCAAGCCTACCCGGTCAGTCTTGCCTAAGTTACACCATAAACTCTCTAGGTCCCGAGCCTACCTGTTAGTACCCGACCTGAAAATGAGTTTATTAGGAGTTTCCCAAAAATACAAGGACTTTATAGGAATTAGAAACCTTGCAAAGACTTGTCCCGGATTCCCAAATATCTCATTTATGACAAAATCTATCAAATTAGGTAGTAAATGGTCTCCTTAAAACCATGCAGAAACCCTAACTTAAGAATCAAGTCAGCCGGCAGCCTTGGCCACGCGGCCAACATTGCTCCGCGTTGATCTTGGCCACGCGGCCACTCTTGTAACCGGCTTCAACAATGGCCAGGCGGCCATCTTTGTCCTGGATGATCTGGACCATCAGATCCTCCCATCAGTTTACTATATAAACCACTCCATTCCATTGGTTTAAGGGGCCGATTTTGAGAGTTCTAAAGTACGAATTTTGGAGTTCTTAACTATTTTGCTCTCTAATTAGCATTCAAACACTCAAGAAGATCCAAGGTTATTTCTTGCCAACAAAGGTAAGTTTTCTAACTTTTCTTCATGTTCTTGCATTATTCTAATGTAGATCTTTAATATTCATATTCTTAATATGTTTATTCATGTGTTCTTCATAATATTCATGTTCGTACATGTTTATTCATAGTTTCTTCATATTCTTTGCATGCTCATTCATATGTTCATAATATGTTCTTCGCGTGTTCTTCGTGTTCATAGATTAAAACCTTATTTATGCTATATTTAGGGTTGCGATCTTCATAATTACATGTTATTTCATAGCCGATGATGATCGAGGGTTCATCAACCGAGGATGATCTAGGAACTACTTCTAAACCCTAATCTTTAGGTAATTCCCCCCTCATTATGCATGATCCCGATTCTTCTGCCTATTCTAAATTCCTCTCGAACTACGCTGACCTGAGCTTCTCACATTGAGAGGAACGTAGGCAATCTTCGGATCCGGTCTCAAACACTAACACACTACTAACACATTCATCATGATAGAAAGACCGATCATTCGGGCAATAGAAGTGATAACGTTCAATATTCTTCTCTTGTTGTAATTTGACCCCCGAACCCATTAAACATGCTTTTTCTCATAGTTTTGGCTTTAATTAAAACGGCGTGGCGACTCTCATATTTTAATGTTGCTATGAATACCCCAAATTCAAACACACGTATTCACAGTGGCGACTCTGCTGGGGACTGCTTTGAAACTTTTTCAAACTTAGTGGGTCTAACTTTCGTCACATCATGATGCCTGCCATGTTTACACATGCACACACCTGCCATGTTTACACATGCACACCTGCCATGTTTACACATGCACACTTGCCATGTTTTCGCAATTGACAATCTTTTTGGGGAATGATACCCGAGCAATGCAATATGAGGAATGGTCTAAACTTAAAGGGTCTCTCAGTACTTCACGTCAAAGGTCTTCTGGTTTGAAAAGAGGGCTCCGATGTTATGAATGAATTTGATGATTCTTATGTTGTGACTTACAACGAGATTACGAAGGAAGTCTTAGAGAAAAGGAAAGAGATTCAATATGCTAAACTCTATCAAAACAGGGTTATAGCGGGAAATGCCATGGCCAATCCCAATGTTTCTGCAATTCAGCACCCCCTTCTCCAAGATCAAAAGCAAAAAGTGTGGCTCTTGCGCCTCAAGCACTAGTTGCATCCGAAGATCCATCATTAGTTCAACTCATGAAGAGTCAAGCAAGCATACTTGTTTGGGAATTTATCACACCAAGACCTTATCATCCGCAACCTCGACGTCACCACAAGACGTTACTGCATCCTTTGACATAAGCTTTCCGCCATTTGGGTACCGACCACAATGAGGCTATCCATCTCCCCAGCAAGAAGGAGATCTCTATCAAGAACTCTACCTGACGGTACATCCGCTCTCAATACCGAGCCAATCACAAGATAATTTGGGGCTTTACATCGAAAGATCTTCACAGCCCACTATCTCCAAGCCCGCAAGCAACAAGTCCATGACATTTGGGGCTTAGCAATCTCTCGAAGCTTGGGGATTGCTCACGTCAACAATAAAAGGAAATTCATTTGAGTGGACCAAGACTTGATTTATCTTGGGCATCAAAGGCACTCTAGGGGGCCTTACGATCAACAACCCCTTGGTATCTCGACATCGAAAGTCTATCGGATCCCCACAATCGACAAATCTCTTGGGGCGAGACATCAATCTTTGTTGGGCACAACGGCGACAACGACAGAATTCAACATCGCAATCCGGACTTTCGATCGAACATGACTTGATCTTGGTTGGCTTTACACAAACACAATGGTTAAAATGGTTCACCCACGAACTAAAAAAAAAAAAAAAAGATTTTTTATTTTTTTTCTTTTTTTTTCCTTACTTGAGTAAAAGTATGTGTTTCATTTTGCTTTGCTCCTAACTTCTTCCCCAGCATTCTCCATCATCCTTGAACTACGCTGGTCTGATTCCTTCAAGGGATACGTAGGCAGCCTTTTGGCACGACCAACCCATCATCAAAAGTGATCATGCCTCCATCGAAAGTGAAAGCAACTCATCAACATCCAAAGCATGGGCATTCTTCATCAAAGACACAACATCAGAAATCCATCCCAAATCAAGCGGCCATGGTAAGTAAAGGTATGAACATCATTAACACTTTCTGCAAATCACACACAAAAGAAATTTCTCCATTCTTGCAAAATCTCTCTCTCAAGCAAATCTCTTCTTTTCAAATCACACAAAAGCAATTTCACCATCCTTGCAAAATCTCTCTCTCATGCAAAACTCTTTTTTTTCACAAAACACAAAGCACCACAGCACAAGCACATGTATCTGCAAAGCATACATATAACAGGTACAAGCATTCATTCAACGGATTCACTAACGGATTCGTCAACAAGGGTTCACTAACGGCCTCATTCAAGGGTTCACTAACGCCTCATTCAAAGGTTCACTGACGGCCTCATTCAAGGTTCACTAACGGCCTCATTCAAGGGTTCACTGACGGCCTCATTCAAGGGATTCACTAACGGATTCATTCAACGGATTCGTCAACAAATTCAACAAGTGGATTCACTAACGGATTCAGCTGGCAGATTTACCAACGGATCATGCCACCCCCTCTATCAACAAAAGTTGCTTACACAGGGAGCGCACCTCTATCACTCGCAATTTCAAATTCCTACTTTATTTTCTTTCTTTTTTCTTTGTCGATGTCCTCGGCGGTTGTCTTTCTTTCGTTGACGCATTTTGCTTTGCAATCCACATCGCCGAGGGGCTCTTTAGACACCCCACCTTGGACCTCTCATGTCCCGATTGCATAACATTTTCTATCTTCCTCTTTTCTGTTAATTTTTGTTACTTTTCGTTAACTTTCGTTACTTTCCGTTAAGTTCTTGACTTACTCCGTTAGTCTTGGACTTGACTAAGTGACAAAGTCAACCTTGAGTCTTTGTTTTTGTTGACTTTCGTGATTTCCGTTAAGTTTCTGACTGATTTCATTAGTTTCGGGGCTTAACTGCATAACGGGACCAACTTTTGGGCTTAAATATGGATTTTCTGAAGGTGGGATGTGCGCGCCTTCGCCTTCCTTTGTGGGAGGCGTGCGCTTCCCATAGGGGGATAGGGGGTGGGATGTGCACGCATCCCACCTCCAGGATCCCAGATTTTACCAAATTTCCCTTTTTTTCTGATTTGTAACCCCCAAAGCCATTATGCCTTGGCTTGATCCGGGGAAGGGCCATCTTTGTGACCACAAACACTTCCCTAACACCTATAAATACCTTTTCATTCCACCATGGAAAGGGAAGAAGGATTTTGACTCAAGAATACTTTAAAAAACACAAAAGTTCATTTTCAAAAGGTGGTTACTATAGACAACTTTGGTTCTTCTTCCCCCATTCAAACATAAAGTACAATGCCCACTCTCTTCTTCTAAAGTCTAAATTTTATAACTTCTCTTTATCAAGACTCTCTATTTGCTTTCTTCATCTCTCATCTCTTTTAATGTGTATGCAATCTCCATAAAACGAAATTCAACCAAAAGGCTACTTCACTATTAAAGTTTGGCCAAGGGTACATTCCAACATTCTAAACTCCATTTTAATTTATCATTCATTCCTTAATGTAATTGTTTGATATGTAATCTTTAGCATAAATTTATAAATAAAACAATTCTCTTTTATTTCCCCTTTTCTTTACATTATAATTGTTAGCACTATTCAATAAAAGGACTTTTTACATTAGAACACCAATAGTAGCAAGACCCGCGTAAGCGGGCCGGAGTGGGTGTTTAAGTACTTCCCACTCCGTCACCTAACCCCCGAACCCTTCTCTTCCCGAATCTCTGGTTTTGTACATAAATTAGTCTATTTCTAGGTTTTTCTTATATTCCCTTAATAACATAGGTGGCGATAGGGATGACCAAAACCGGTTCCGGACCCGGTTCCGGTTCGGAACCGCCGGTTCCAGTTCGGCATATATGTGACCCTGAACCGGCCCGCGCTTACACCGATTCCGGTTCCAGTCATCACAATCCGGTTCCGGCACGGTTCCGGTCCGGTTCCGGTTCAGTCCACGCTACCTTTTTTTATTTTTTATTTATCATACAATAATGAATAAACATGTTAAAATTTATTACAAGACAAGAGATTTTTATTTTATAATACACTAATGAATAAACATGTTAAAATTTATTGAAAAATAAGGGATTTTTTTTTTTTTAATGGAAATGCCGATCCGGTTCCGGTCCGGTTCGCCATATATGTGACCCTGAACCGGCCCGCGCTTACCACGGTTTCGGTTACTCCGGTTCCGGTTTACTCCCCGGTTTGCTCCGGTTCCGGGTTTTTCCGGTCCGGTTTGGCCATCCCTAGATGGCGACTCTAACAAATTAAAACAAGTTAGACATCCTAGGATAATTCACCGCTCTAGCCAAGCCGTGGTTTCCCGGGGTATCTACACATACTGCTGATGAAATTACCAAGTTCCCTAATCCTTCTTCTTTTATTCACCCTCCTCCTTGTCACCTACTGCTTGATCAATCTGATATGTCATCTTGACATTCTGCGCCTGAGAACTCACTTCACCAACATCAGCATCTTTACCCTTCATCTCCCTTAACAAACGACACTCCTCTTCAATGTTCTAGTTAACAATAAGTCCAGACTCATACTCCATTATCTGCATTCTGATCTCAATCAATGACTTTGTTGCATCGACAATTTACTTTTCACGAGCCTCATCAAGTTCTTTAGCATGGTCAACTTCCATCTTGGACATCTTGACAACCAGATCTTCAATTTACTTCTCCTTCTTTTTAATATCGTTCTCCTTTTTCTAAATCACCTTGTCTTTTGCGAGAGAATCCTTCTCAACCTTTTTCACTTTTGCACCCTCAGCAATAAAAGCCTTATGAGTTGCCTCAGCCTTATCCTTCCACATGTCTACATCTTTTACCAATAAATCAACTAGCTCCACAGTCTATAAAATATGGAGACCATTAGGAAATATTTAGACTAGAAAGCAAAACCTAAAAACTACAAGTTACCTTCTCCGTATAGCCCACACACTTTTCCTTGGTCGTTCAAACATTCAACTCTTTCTTGTCCACATCCACGATTTCCACTTCCATCAACTTCTCTTTTTGGTCTCAGACTTTACGTCCTCAGTTAGAGACACCTTGGGAAAAGACGATGACATCTTAGGGACTGGAGGCTTACCACCCTTTATCTTCACTGCTGATTGAGAACAAACTCTCGCCATGAGATCACTAGAATTAAACCAGGCTAAGAATAGTCACTACAAACACCATGATGACAAGTTAGAAAGAGAATAAAGCGCTAATAAGTAAAGGACATGGTGAGATAACCTGAAAATATCTTGTTTATGGTGACTTCCTGGGATGCTTTGTTTCTTATTCTTTAACAAATTCATTAACAAAAGCAACAAAAACAACTGGTAAAGCCTTAAATCTGCGAGAACTTTTCAGTGAAGCCAGAATCTTCTCCAAATTTTTCTGGGTGTCAGCCTTTTCAGGAAATAAAGTATCCAACTTGGGAACTGAATACAAGATAGTAGGATTTAGAAGACTGATTCACAAAATTCAACATGTAGAAATTAAAATCCTTACCTTCGCTCTTCCAGTCAACCACAATCTTGTCTCCTCCCTACAGATTACCTCTCGACATAGGAAAACTTGCTCTTCCAACCCCTATCATTTGCTACAAATTCTAAAACTAGGATTTTATTCATGCCTTAACTCTAAAACCAGACCTATTAGATCCATGAGATCTAATGTCACAACAATAAGCTAACTCTTCTACACCAACCGATATTGACTGTGTATATGCTAGCTTTGTGGCTTCAAAGAAACGGATAATTAATGGAGAGAAGGAAATTTCAGACCAATCGAAAAGGGGTACTCAAGGAAACAAACCAAATAATTAGAAACACAATCAGAATTAAGACTTTGATCGCGGGGGGGGGGGGGGGGCATGAACTCAACATTTTCTGAAAATGATTTGTTCTTTTTAAGAATTTCAATATTTGACATTATGAAACTACATCTCCTTCCTCGGGATTTTTAAGAAATCCCAGACGCCTAAAACCTTTAGGGAGAATTAGGGCTTTGCTAGCAACCTTTTTATTCCTACCCATCTTGGCCTAAAGAAATTAAAGAAGAGAAAGTTTAGAGAAAAGAAGACTCACCGAGATCGAAGATGAAGAACTAATTTCTCTCTCTCTAGCAAAGTTAAACCCCTTATTTGAAATGGATAAGCATGGAGCTTTAAAAGGATTATAGGCGGTTATAGAGTCCTAATTAAACTCAAGTAACCTACACACCTAAAACGTCCCGTCAACCGCCTCTTAATGACTTAGACCATCCACAGTGGTTTCAACAAAAAAAACCATTCAACACCCACTTTATCACTCCACATCAGCTTCTCTCTCTTCCAACTCATCCATTCAACACTCATTCAACAAAACACCCTACAATGGTTTGTTTAATCCCCCATTCAAAAAAAAGGCCAGCCAATCACCAGCCAACACGTGGCGGAAGCAGGAAAAACAAAAAACAAAAAAAGGGGCCGCCGCCCGCAATGACGCGCCTCACTCGCGCGTGTATTGCACGCTCCAAATTCGGTCCAATGGCAGGCCACTGCGTGGCCGTCCTTCCCGACATTTTCTGAATTCACGGGTGTGAATTCTATTCACAAAATTGCAATTTCATCCCCAATTCAACGGACCATTGCAAGGGTTCAACCATGAATTTTGTGTGAATTTCAATTCAACACCCTCATTTTTTCCCCATTGTACATGGTCTTAGTGGGTGACAATGCCACATCGGTTATAAATTTTTGACCTTTCAAAAATCTTTCAAAATTCAAAAATTTGGGGCAATTGTTTGGGATGAAAATTCACAACAGCATCTCAACACCATGGAAAACACCTTACACTGATGTCTTGAAGACTGTTTCAACACTCCTACTTTTCAGGGACACGATACCAACCATGTGACCAAAAGAAGACCAAGTCTGTCCAAGGTCCATATCAACAACAAATATTCCAGAGTCCGTGATCTACAAAAAACTGAAGATACTCCGGATTTATAGAGGTTTTATAGCTAAAATTATAAGAGAGATTAAACACATGTATTTGCACACACTCACTCTCGCTGTAAACACTCTCTATATTCCCACCATTGTAACTCTCTCAATACTTAGTGAATTAGGTTTTATGCCGGAGAATAGTTGTTCAAGGGATTTTCTCGTTAAATATCTTGTCCCGACATATTGAATTCAGAAATTTATATTCCATTTGTGCCATACTTTCTTATATTATTCAACTAGTATTCGTGCCCGTGCCAATGGCACGGTGACAGTATGACAATCATGACAGTCTAAAAACAATTACATATAACAACCATGATATTCTAAAAACAGTTACAATACGAAAACGGGATATATATACATATACAGGAGGAAGGAGAAAAAATGTTTTTCATATGCAGTTAAAGGGCTTATTTGCAATTGCTGAGAGTGGTATGGGAAGAGTTGGGGGTGGGGATAGGAAGTTTTTCATATGCATTTTTTTTCTTAGGCAGTTAGGGTTAAACTTAATTATGGATTAGTTTTAAGCCTTTGGATCAAATTTGTAAGATTAAATCTTGACCGCTCTTTGTAAAACGGTTATTCTTGCTTTCTATTGTAATATAGATTATCAAAATTGTCCAAACACAATTATATTATCAAAATTTGAATGAGACTCGTAAATATTATTGTTTCTCCGAAACACGCATTTACATTACATAATATTCCAACAAACTCCAGTATGCACACAAGTTTTAACTTTCAAGTCACATGAACCTCACAATATATTACCTTCGTCTTACTTTAATGTATAATGCCAAAAGAAAAATTACCAACTTTATCCCGCTTTGAACAAGAATTTTATAAAAAATGATTATCTTTTGAAAAAACTAAAATTATTAATGAATACTCTCTCTGTCCCATATTTATCGCTACTTATTTCCATTTTGAGCGTCTCATACTTATTTGCTACTTACTCAAAATGTTCACTTTTCTCTTTGCTATCCACTCACAACAACTATCTACTAACTTTTTTTTCTCTCTCTTACCCGCTCACAATACTTACTTTCCAACTGTTAGAGCAAAATATACATAAGAACGATGGCAAGCGAAATAATCATACACGAACACAAGAATTTACGTAGTTCACCAACTTGGCTACGTCCACGGGCGGATGGAGAATATATTACTATTCAATGACAATTACAAAAGACGATCTTCACTAATCTAGTTGCATGAATTATTTAACCCAATAATTCCGTCAACCTAAATCTAGATCTTAGATCTCTACTTGTATCTCTCAAAGATGACCGGCAAAAAAATATGCTAGGGGATGGGTTAGTATTTATAAGCATAAATACTAGAAACCTAAAAGGAGAAGGAATCATATTCCTTGTGTACAATGTAATTGGAATCCTATTTCCTGTGTACAAAGTAATTATATTGTCATTAGGAAAAGACTTTCTTAATTCTTGAACAATTCCTTGTACCAATAAGAAATTTAATTAAACCAATAAACCTTAATCCTTGTACCAAAAGGATTTCTTTTTTCCAATTCAAGTCCCAAGAATTACTCAACTTGTCGCGGACATATCCTTAACCAATAAACATTGATTCAAAAGCATATTCCCAACACCAACATATTTTCTTGATCCCCGAGCACTCTCCTATGGTAGCAATAAGTATGAGACGGATGGAGTATATTATTATGGTGAATCAATAATATTTCTTTTTTTAGAATGTTTTCTTTTTTTTTTTTTTTTTTGGTAAGTTTATATTCAAGTAGTATTAGGTTGACAATTTTTCATTTCACCTAGCAATTAATGGTGAAAATTTAGGGTAAAAGGGGTTAAAAAAAAAAAAAAAAAAAAAAAAAAGTACCAACCCATTAACCCCCTAAGCACCGTTATTTACATGGAAAGAGAGAAGGAGACAGCACGGTTGGAAGGAGAGAGACAGTTCTTAGAAACGGGAAAGTATATGAATAAAGAGTGCAAACAAGACAGCTTTCCTTTTTGCAGAGGTATCTCAAATTGATGACCACACCATTCCTCTTATCTCTTCTCTCTCACTCTTTAAGAATCATTACACTCTCTTAATCTCCACTAACAAACTCCGGCCACCGCCGGCAACGGAAAATGGAGTTTGAGGATCAAGAAATGCATGAGGAGGAGGATACTGGGTTGCCGGCGAGTTATGACAATCTTAGAGCTGCAGGAAACTCCTTCCATCCCAAATTGTCGTCTACTCCGATGAGTATAGACGCGCCGCCGTCTACGGCGGGAAAGAAATCGAGGTATCGGGAGTGCTTGAAGAATCATGCGGTGGGTATAGGTGCACACGCCGTTGATGGGTGCGGCGAGTTCTTGCGGGCCGGTGCTGATGGTACATTGGAAGGGCTCAAATGTGCTGCTTGTGGATGTCACCGGAACTTTCACCGGAAAGAAAGCGGCGAACTAGCTTTGACTTCTCATCATCACCACCACCACCACCAACAATTGCTGTTGACCCCCACCAACACCATCAGCAGTTCTCTCCGTCATTTTATCGAACACCTTCTGGGTACTTAAATGTGGGGCCGCAGCAGCAGCGGCCGTTGGCCCTGCCGTCAACTTCTGGTGGTGGCGGCGGTGGTGGTGGTGGGTCAGAGCAGGAAGATATGTCGAACCCACTGGGATCGGGGTCGTCGAAGAAGAGGCATAGGACTAAGTTTAGCCAGGAGCAGAAAGATAGAATGTTTGGGTTAGCTGAAAAGTTGGGATGGAGAATTCAGAAGGAAGATGAGGAAGTGGTGCAACAATTCTGCCACGAAATGGGGATCGAAAGGCATGTGTTTAAGGTATGGATGCATAATAACAAGCACACCCTTGGTAAGAAACCCTAGAATTCTTCAGTTAGAGGGGTGGGGTGGGGTGGGGTTGGGGGGGGGTGGGGTGGGGGTGGGTTTTGTTATAATCTGTTCAAATTAAGATATTATGGTCATGTGGTTGATAAGGGATCTACTTTAAGTGTTAGTATATTGCTATTAGGGGGGGGGGGGGGGGTTGGTTGGTCTTCTTTTCTTATTTATTCCGCTTGTTATGTTATGGTAATCTTAATCTTAAGGATAGTTGGGTAATGTTTGTGTTAATTGGAGATGAGCAAATTAGTATCACTTTTGGTTAATGTTTTAGGCATGAAACTTGCCATATTATTGCATCGCAGCCTGAATGTTGGCGACCGGTCATATCTTCATGATATACGGATACAATCATTTTTTACGCTTCCATACTACCAAAAGAGGTGGTAGATGTGATTATTGGGTTTTCGTTCCTCGTTGGGTCGAGGAACTGATGCTAACAACAGGAAACTCTTACCCTTCAATCTTCCTCACTGTCGCTTCGAAACCAACTCAATTAGAACAACATCAAATTCTTAAACTTATCTTTCTCATTGCTGCTTCGACACCAATCCAAACAAGTTAATTTAGAAAACGATGATCGGATTTGCATATGTGCATTCATTGATGTGGTGCAGCTTGATTCATCAGTTACTCCCTCTGTCCCAGACTAAGGTTCTTACTTTTCTTTTTGGTTTGTCTCAGACTAAAGTTCTTAGTTGCTTTATTACTTAAAATGGACCATGGAACCCACTTGTCATTCTTACAACACAAACCCCTACCCACTTTATCTCTCCTTCCTTCTCTTATTTACTTTTTCATACTCACAACATTTTTTTGGAGGGAGGGAGGGAGTACGATTTATGTCATGTCAAGGCCCTTTTTTTTGGAGCAAACGCCAAGTATGTATATTGAGAAGGTCTCTGGTGCGGCGGCCGCACCCCATGCGGCGCGCCGACCATGCCCTTTTTTTTTTTTTTTTTTTTGCCCCCACAACCTTTTTTCCTCTCCCACCAAAAGTAACACTTCTTATAACGAAATGTAATACTTTTGTTTTTCAAATGTAACACTTTTTTATTCAAAATGTAACACTTTTTTTAAAAAAAAATGTACCACAATTTTGCTACATAGATAAAAGATAACATAAAGATTGACAACTAAATTAATGTAACACTTTTTATAAAGGAATGTAACACTCATTTTTTCAAATGTAACATTTTTTTTCTCCGAAAATAACATAGGATTGACAACTAAACTAATGTTACATTTTATAAAAAATGAATGTAACATTTTTTTCTCAATTGTAACAGTTTATATTCCTTAATGTAACATTATATATGAAATGTAACAATTTTTTTATTGAGAAAGTAACAATTGAAATGCAAACCCATTTTTTTTTTTTGGAAAATTGATGTTACATTTGACAGTAGAAAAAGTGTTACTTTTGAAGATGAAAGTGTTACTTTTATCAGAACAGAGTGTTACATTTCAGCTGGCAAGCACCTCAAACTTTTTTATGTGTAAAAAAATGTTTTAAAAAAAATCAAACCATATCATGACCTATGTAGTTTTATTCGTCTCGTCGAGACGAACACAACAGTATTTTTTAAAAAAAAAATCTGGGTTATAAATCTCAAGATATAGCATTTTAAAGTTGATGAGGTTTTTTTTTTTTTTTTTTTTTTTTTTTAGGACACGTGTCACTCAGGGAGAGGGTGAAGGAGCCGGGAGGGCGGGTCGGTCGGGTCGGCCCATGGGTCAGACCCGCCGCACGCCATGCGGCAGTCCTACCCAATAATTTGTCATGTATATTTTGGACCTCGGTGGGACTGCTTCACCCATTTTTGCTACATCCTTTCATCCCATTCTCCCTATTCAACCACATCATCCGTCGAACACAAAAATGACGAGGGGCAAGATCGGGACTTAAGGTGGAGCTCGGACTCCGTTCGAAATCTGTATATTTTCTTGTGACAAACTTAACTCCAACGCTTATTGCCTTAGAAAACTCATAACTTAAGTTTAAATTGTGACGGATTCTAGAACGGTAAGAAGTTCCAAAGTATAGGGTTCATATTGGTAAGGTGGAGTTTATGCAATAGTTTGAGTACACCAATGAAATAGTTGAACAACATCGTACCTCTTCTATGTATCCGTGGGGGTCTATCTCCTTGAACAACGTCTAATTATTGATGACACCTACACAATTTTTGTTCATTTACGCTCTTTTTGCTTGTTTCTTTTTGTTTAGGCCCTTTTTTTTAAAAAAAAAAATAAAAAAAGTTAAATACTATTTGCCCGTTCATTGTTATTAATAGCCCAGTTAAATATTTATGCGTTTTGTGTTAGTCCAATATTTCTTTTTAAGAATAATTAAATCATTGGTTGTTTAAAAAAAAAAAAGAGTAATTAAATCATACTCCTTCCGTCCCAGAGTATATGTCCACCTTTCAATTTTAGTTCGTCCCAGAGTATATGTCTACTTCCAAAAATATCAAAGAATCTTTACTATATTCCTCCCACTCATTCTCTCTCATACTTTACTTTTATACTCACAACATCAATCAACTTACTATTCAGTCCCACTCACTCTCGATCCTACTTTACTTTTATACTCACAACACTTACGTCACTTCTACCATTTCTTAATCTCCGTGTAAATGGGAGGGTGTACATGTACTCTGGGACAGAGGGAGTGCATGTTTTTTTTTTTCAAAAAATAAATAAATCATGTTTAAAATATGATAAATTTCTTGCATATTATAGAAAAAAATATGACTTCAATATAAATCATAAAAAGTATAAAAAGCATAAAAGTATAGAAAATTGATAAGTTTGATTAGTATGCAGTATGCTAGATCTTCGGTCAACTTTAATCAACTTAATCTAAGGCTATCTACAATGGTTTCAATTACCATAACCTATTCAACTACCACTTTAACATTCTACATCATTTTCTCTCCCTTCCACCTAATAATTTAACTACCATTTCACTTTTACACCATACAATGGTTTGGTTTAATTAAATTCAACTCCCTTCCAACTCATCATCCTATACCCCACTACTTTTATTTTATTTATATTCTTTATTTTTATGATTAGTAAAATAATAATAATTATTATTATTATTATTATTTATATTTAAAAAATAATTCTAACTTAATTAATTTTTTGTAATTGTAATTAAATAAATACCCCCTCCATCCCGGACTAAGGTTCCTAGTTTGACTTTACACGGAGATTAAGAAAAAGTAAATGTTGTGAGTATGAAAAAGTAAGTACGAGAATGTAGGAGAGATAAAGTGAGTAGGGAGTGAATGACAAGTGAGTCCCATAGTCCATTTTAGGTAATAAAACAACTAAGAACTTTAGTCTGGGACAAACCAAAAAAAAAAGTAGAGCCTTAGTCTGGGACGGAGGGAGTACAAGAAATGACGATAATTATTATTAAAACAAAGAAAAATTACATTAATCTTAGCTCGCGACACAAATACGAGAAATGACAAATAAGCATACGCACAATAGACTCGACTCACAGTACAATAAAACTAATAAATCACATTAAAAGACTTAAAAAAAAAACTTAATCGCGAAACATTCTGAACTTTGTCCATATGTGCTTGACTAGATCATTCTGCAATTCTTGATGAGCTTTTGGATCACGCATTTCCGATCTAGCACGTACATGATCTGCAAATGCAGGTAGTACCTCAGTCGAGAATGGTTGTTGTGTACTTGTCTCGGATTGATCATGATAGTCAGTCCAATTATGAGAATATGTATCTCGTTCATCCTCAACAAGCATATTGTGTAATATGTGATGGAGAAAATCTTCCTCTAATTAAATTACCTAGCAAGTGTACTAGTTACCGATGTACTAGTATGCACAAGCAATGGTCGAATCCACAGAGACTAGATTGGAAAACAAGAATGTAAATTAAAACAGAAAAATAAAAATATGGGGTTTTGGTTTTTTTATTTATTTATAACTACTAAAGCAATAACTAAAATTAAACTAATAAAACAAATAAAATCAAGATTAACGAATAGATTCACAAATTGAATTCACAAATACTTTCACTCTATGCTATTCTCCTAATGACAAAATCAATCTCATTCTTGGGTTCGTTCACAAAAGTAAGAATTGGGACGGTTCGGTCGCCGGATTGCAATTCTATAGCTCTTTTTATGAAATACATTCTATTACGGCAGTATAACAAGCGAAGAACGCGTTAAGAATTTAAGAACATATGAACCTACACTATTATGATTTCTATTACGGCCTCAATCAAGTGTAATTATCAAAATAGTGATCAACGTATCAATGTCCGAGTTACCGCAACAATAGATACCCTAAAATTCTAAAGCCAATTTATATCTTAACATATAATTGAAACTAAAGAATTTAGAATGAAGAATATTTTGATAAACAAGAATAAGAAAGAATGGAAGAATTAAATCTATAGCATAGAGATCAAGTATTGTTACTACCAATTCATGAATCTAATTATTTAACTACTAATAATAATAAAATCAAGAAAAAGAAATAAATTAAAGAACATCAAAACCTGAATTAAATTGATGAATCCTTGTTACAATCTTGAATCTTGACTAAAAGTATCTCTCTAATAAACCATAGGATTCCTTGTTGAAAAAAGATAAATAAAGTGCTGGTGGCCGAAATACCCCAGGAGCCCTTGGTATTTTTGAGTTTCCAGAAAAGTCTTTGAAAAATTCCCCAAAGGTCCTCCAAAAATTCTAGAAAAGCACCTGGAATTTTGGAAATTACAGAAAAGCCTAGCATATTTTGCATAATTCCCCTATGGTCCTTGTGTGGGCAGTCTCCCAAGTGGAAAGTGGGCAGCCGCCCACTTGATCAGCCTGTTCTGGGTTTGCTCCGGTGTATGTGCGGTCGCACCTTCTGCATTGCGGCTTGTACATTTTACGCGTAAACTTCCGGAGGCCATAACTTCTTCATACGAACTCCGATTTGGACGTGTAAACTATCGTTGGAAAGCTCTTTTTTGAGTAATATCCAATGGACTTGATTTCTCAGTGTTCACATCTCTTTATATTTATTTTCTAGTCCGTTCGTTATCCTTCCTTTTCGCACTTTAACGCCCATGAATCCATACATTCTTTCGCTCCTTCTCTATACTAAAAAACACTCAAAAAAAACATCAAAACGCCCAAGATTGAGCATCTAATATGTAATAGAAGTATATGATTTGGATGGGTAAAAACACATCCATCAAATACCCCCAAACTTATCGTTTGCTCGTCCTCGAGTAAAATAAAACAAATATAAAACAAATATAAAACTATAAAACTACAAAAACTAAACACAATAAAAACAAATATTTTTGGGATGTTATCAATACATATAGGAGTCGTTAGCCAAAAGTCTCAGGGTTCCTCACACAAGTGCCATTAAATATGTACCATTGTAAACCAAATTGCAACACATACATACTACTAACTCGTTTGGTTTTCCACCGCAGCATGATAGGATGAGTGATGTGGTGATCAATGCGACCAAAATAAGATTAGTTTATGGGATCACTTAAGTTAATGCTCTTATTCCACAAATGATGTTGATGATGCACGTTAACCCAATCAAAGACACTCATAATCATGTATACACAGTTGTCAACCCGGTTACCGATATTGAAAGAAAATATGGCATAAAGTTTTAAGCACAACAAACGTGCGAGGCTAGGTTCACGGTTACAAATGAAGGTAAGGACATACGAAGTTAAGAAACTGGACTAAGAAGTCTTCTACAATATGTACATCCTCACAATAGGTTAAACTCTCCGCTCACCTAATTTCCACACTATCTCACCCCCAAACTTGAATTTTTATATAATTACATGGGGTGAGATATGTTTCCCTATTTTTGTGGCTTTTTCCAAATCATCACTTCAATACATTAAGGGGACAAGTTTTTTTTTTTTTTTTTGAATTTCAACTTACTCAAGACAAATGTGTGCTTATTTAATCACTTTGCACACTACTCAATTATCACAATATTTTTGTTTGTTTGTTTGTTTGTTTTTTTTTTTTTTTTTTTTTTTGCTTGCCCATTCCTTTCATTACATATACCCATTTCATAACTTTGGCCATAAACCATAATTCCCCAAATCTTTCTCCCAATTTCTACCCATAAATTCCCATCATTCCCTAATCCACTTCCTCGTCAAGGTGGGTCTAACCTATTCTTAGTACAAAAGGGTAGGAAATCGGGTAACAAAAGAAGGTGAATGGCGGTCTTTAATGTGCCATTCTTTCATCCATTACTAGGCTCAAACGGGTGTTCTAGCGATGATTTTATTTAAGTGACTAGATAGACAAAATAAGGCCAAGAAAAGGGTTTAGAAAGAAATGCCATAAATACCGAATAACCTATTGACTTGTTATTGACAACCATGCAACGATGTTCTAGGGTCCCCGAACATACACCAAGTGATCCCATAAATTATTCTTAAGTTGATAACATGATCATGGAAAAAAATATGTAAGTGAGAGGTAGTGCAATCATGCCTTTAGTAGTGTTTAGGGATGGCAATGCAGGCAGACATAAAGGGCGGGTTTGACCAAAACCGTACCCGCCCCTCAAAGAACCCCCTAGTACAGAACCCCCCCGCCCCGCCAACTGGTGAACCCGCAGCCGCCCCGCCCCGCCCCGCATGTCCAAAATCAATTTTTTTTTGGGCTTTAGAAACGATGGAAGATTCATTAACCCAGTCAAAGTAAATTAAATTACACTTTTTCCACTAAACCAGTAGAGGAATCATTAATTCTGTTAAGAACATTTGCCGTCTTAACATTTAAGTATAAAATCAAAGTTTTCTACCCAAAATTCATCAATTAGAAATCTACAGTTATTCAAATTATCAATCTACATATAACCCAGGGCCTTTACAGTTTCTTGATCATCATAATCATGTTTCTGCAACATATGAGAGAGAGAGAGAGAGAGAGAGAGAGAGACATTTACTTACCCTTCTAACCGGAGGAAGACTGGACGCGGTGGCCGGAGGAAGACGTAGAAGCGGCGCCGGAGGAAGGCGGGGAAGCGGCGGCCGGCGGAGTGGAAGTCGCCTGAGAGAGAAGCGTCGCCGATCTTCCGAATCCTCTAACCCTAGAAATCGATTTGAGATGAGAGAGAATCTGCGTATACTCTGTCTGTAATGTCGATAGGTTATAGATTACATTTAGTGACTAGGGAGGGGGGTAATATGTAATAATTGAAATGGGCTAGGGACATTATAGTAATTAACTACATATATTAGTATACGGGGCGGGGCGGGGCCCCGTGGGTTGGGCTGTGAAACCGTATCCGCCTCGTGACCCGCCGGGTTTTGAAAAAACTCTACCAACCCGCCCCGCTGCGGAGCGGATCGTCCCGGATACGGAGCGGGTTCGGACAAATTGCCATCCCTAGTAGTGTTAATGCAGTCCCAACTCTAGGTTCAACAATAGCACCCATAATGGCTAATAAAAACAAACCCTCGGATCATCACCGACCATGCCCAACATCCCAAAATATAAAGAGAACAATTTTTTTTTAAAATTTTCTATTTTTTTTTTAGGGTGACAACTATATACACTCCCCTATAAATCCACAAACTCGGAGAGAGATACTTACCCCCAAACTCAAAACATGCTATGTCCTCATATCATAAGGAACTAAAACATGCTTTGGTTCAAATGATGTCATGACACAACAAAACAAAAACAAAAGCAGATAAAATGTTACCTCTTTGGGTTGCCTCCCAACAAGCGCATTTGGTTAAGGTCGTTAGCCCGACCGTTGCTGCTCGGTTTGGATTTCACCTTTCTTCCTTTGGCCCACTTTGCATTCTCGCGGGTCCTTATGTTCAGCTCGAGCCCCATGTATATTCCCCTTTTTATTTTATCATTTAGTACCACAGGGAATTTTTGGCATTTTCACTTCTTGGGCTTGTCCACTTGTGGCCTCTCACCACCTTTTCCACTATTACAAGAAGGAAGGGGTACCATAATGATGATCATGTTTTCATTGGGACCGCTACGGGTAGTCTCATTCGTATCATGAACCTCCTCACTATCCCTCTTCTCATCACCATATAAGCAAGCTCAAGCTCCTCAATGGCTATCTCATGCCATGTTTTCTCCACCGTTTTTGTTTCCTCCACATCCGCTGTACAAACACTCGCATTATCAAAATATGAACCATCTTTAGAGTCAACATTTGAGATTTCATAGATAAAATTCTCCTTTGCATCTTCCAAAAGTTTCTCTTCGAGTGACTCATCCGTAAAGGAAACATTAGAGATTTCATAGACAAAATCTCTTTTTGCGTCCTCCTCGGGTTGCTTTCTATATTGTGGTGGTGGTTTAAAATATGGCTCAAAAAATGAGTCATAGACACACTCTTCCCCATCAGCATTTAGATACCAAACCAGGGTTGAAGGTTGCTCTTCCACTTGAGTCCGGATAAGAGTAGTATCTGGCTCACGGTTCCTCAACATCTCTAACATTGTGATCATGTGTTCCTCCATCCTATCCATAGTCTCCTCCCATGCTTGTTTTAGAGGTTGTGGAGGTATTGGGGCACAGTATGTTGGCTCTTGACTATTCTAAGTCATGTTTGAATGATTTTCCCAACCTTGACTATAAGAGTATGGGGGAGGATCATATTGGGGTTGCCATGACTCGAAATAATTTCTTGTTTGAACCTGTGGATAATACTCAGAAAAATATTTCCTAGATGGACAATAATTAGTAGCATGAGAATAAGACCCATAATTCAGACACGACTCATACATGTTGTACTGGTTCATTCTATGAGTCTTTGAGTATACAATAAATAAATAAATAAATACTAAAAAAAGCTAACTAAAAAAATAAAAAAATAAGAAAAACAAAAGAAAACTATTTACACTACCTAAACAAACTTGTTAACCTAATCAAGTCCCAGGCTACGGCGCCAAAAACTTGATGGAGAAAATCTCCCTCTAATTAAATTACCTAGCAAGTGTACTAGTTACCGATGTAGTAGTATGCACAAGCAAGGGTCGAATCCACAGAGACTAGATTGGAAAACAAGAATGTAAATTAAAACAGAAAAATAAAATATGGGGTTTGGTTTTTTATTTATTTATAACTACTAAAGCAATAACTAAAAGTAAACTAATAAAACAAATAAAATCAAGATTAATGAATAGATTCACAAATTTGATTCACAAATACTTTCACTCTATGCTATTCTCCTAATGACAAAATCAATCTCATTCTTGGGTTCGTTCACAAAAGTAAGAATTGGGACGGTTCGGTTGCCGGATTGCAATTCTATAGCGCTTTTTATGAAATACATTATTACGGCAGTATAACAAGCGAAGAACGCGTTAAGAATTTAAGAACATATGAACCTACACTATTATGATTTCTATTACGGCCTCAATCAAGTGTAATTATCAAAATAGTGTTGGTAGTGGTGCCCTAGGCCCGTTTAATAAACGTTGTAATTGTTATCATTTATTTCATATCAATAAAGAGATGTTTTGATTATTATTGTTGTTCATGTTTACTTATAATAATCTCCGTCCCTAGTACTTGTTAATCACTAGTATAAAGGCTAAATGATCATGGGATGATCATGTTAGATTTATGGGTACTTGTTTGGAACAAGGTACTGGACATGACCCGTTGTATGAGATTTATGTCATGGTCTATGTCGAACATATATCTCATATTAGTTATGTCATTCGAATCCTTAGACATGAAGTTATTATAGTCTTCCACTTGATGAACATTATGTTTGACATATTCAAACGCTACCTTTAACCGGTAGTTATAAGGGTATGATTGGCATAATCGAATTCACGTAGGGAAGAATAATAAGCTAAATAGATTTTTCCCTCTACGGAGAGATGTCAAGCTTGGGCCTCTCGTAGGAATGATGTTGATGAAATGTTCGGCTGGACTCAAATGAATTGATTGGATCAATGTCATTTGGATTATCAACATATTCGGAATCAAGAAAGTATTGAACAAAACATGTGTTTGACCATGACTTATGTTCAATGACATCGTGGACAAAGGGATTGTGACATATTCTAAAGGAATGTGAACTTGTATCTAGTTATACTATTTGGGTAGGTATGACGGTTTGCTAGAACCTAATCATATCTTATGGATTCATGTTTGAACCCATTGCCAACTTAGTATAATCCTAGAGGGTCACACACAAGAGAACGAATCTTTAAAATGACTATATTGGAAATTTTGGAAATTCTAGAATTTGGGGAAGTGGGCGACGCACAGTATGGACTGGGCGGCCGCACACTTAGCTCAATTTTGTACCAGTTTGTCTCAGATAGTTGTGGGACCGCACAGTGGATTCTGGGCGGCCGCACAGTACTGTCGGGGGCAGTTTCCTAATTGATTTGGAAAGAAATTTTGGACGAGTTTAGACACAAGTTTCCTATTTGGAATATGTCTAACTTGTATATAAACTGCCAAATTCGGGCCAGAATACATCATAGCTTTTGTGCAAGTCTTCAAAGGGTTTGAGAGAGTTTTATTTTTTTCTAAGACATCCTTGATTGAAGAACAAAATAATACACAAAGAAAAATTCCATATAGTTCATATTAATTGTGAAAACGTGTTTCACAATTTGATCTAGCAACCAAGATCAAGAAGCTCCTTGATATTCGTTCGTGGTGTGGATACCGCTAGAGGGTGAAGCTCATCATCTTCAAAGTTCGTGTTTTTACTTTCATTGTGATCAAGCTTCAATCTCCACCAAGATCAAAGCTAGAATTCAAAGTCACCAAGGGTTAGTTTTTCCTCTATTCATATTGTTGTATTTGATTTAATCATATGAACGGATCTATGGGCTTTGGGTTTCATAAAATTTAAATGCTATATTCCGCTGCGCATGTTACATCGAAACCCAACAGTGGTATCAGAGCCCCGTTCATGTTGATTATTTCAATACCTAGATCATGTTACGTGTATATAAATTGTTTATATGCCTTGCATGATATGAATATTGGAATATATCATGTTTATGTGTTTTGTGATTTTATGTGGTTTATTGTTTTTCAACTTTAATCGCACGATTCAATCGCAATAAATAAATTATGGTGGACTCAGAATTGTTGATTATTAATTTTTGATTGGATCAAAGTTTTAATAATCGGGGAAAAACAATTTTGAGACAAAATTTTCGAACTTTAAAATTCTGTACATTCTGATTCCCATGGGCGACCGCACAGAAGAACCTGGGCGGCCGCACAGTTTTGGGGACCGCACAGGACTTCTTGGGCGGCCGCACAAAGAGATCAGAGAGTCTAATTTTGGTCAAAAATCAGAATCTGGAATCTTTCAAAAATTCAACAAAACCAGTAACAGAACTAGTCCAGACCTACTGATCTGGAATGGGTTTTGGGTAGTTGGTTTGTGTGTGGATTTTGGGGTTTGATTTTCCTATTTGTTTTAGCCTTGTGATTCTAAGATTGTTCAAGGTTTGGATGGCTAATCTGCGTTAATCGAGATTGTGTTTCCCCAAACTTGATCGCAATCAAAGTTTCAAAGATAAAACGAAGTTAGAATTATGAAGAGTTCATAATTGCTAAAATTGAGAAACAAAGTTCTTGATTAATGATTAGAGATCCATGTGGAATTGTGGATGCAATTGGCCTACGTTCATCGAGACCATCTATTGCTTAGTTTCGGCCACATGGACTACTTTCTTGGTATCTTGAATTAGTGCGGAATTGTGGATGCCTCATGGCTTAGTTTCGGCCGCACTTCTTGTTGTCTTGATTTGGAGATAATGACCAAAGTTGAAATAGTCTCATCCTCATAATTATAGAGAAACTAATGACACATAAATATCATGCTTGAATTAATGGAGATTAATTTAGTGGCTAAACTTGATACGTAACATGTTATTATTATGTGCTCATAAATGTGTTATATGCTATATGTGATGAACCTTCAAAGAAAGTTTTAAGTCCTTTTGCCATGCCATGATTAAAACACTTGCTTATACATGAGTATTTTATGTGGGCTTGCCAAAGCAAGGTGCATTGATTTTATTCATTATGAGCAAGATCAGTGAATAAGAGTTTCCTATGCGTTTAAAATGGTTGGACTTAATTAAGCGTCAAAACAGTTTTGGGCTTAAGGCAAAGATGAGATTTAACGTGCTTTTTGAAATTGGATTTCTTAAAGAATCTCATGAAAAGAACTGAGAGTCATATGAGATATGATTGACAGAGTTGTCTACCTAATTGATTTAATTTAGAGCGGTGCGCCAAAGCGTACTCAAAATTAGATTAAAGCGGGATCTCAACCCATCTAAATTATACTATACATTGGATATATAAAGAAGGTTGTATATTTAGTGGGAGTATTTTGTTTGAAAAATACATTATCTATTTCTTTAATGAAAACTGGTACTTATTAAATTTTGGAAATTTTGCATATTTGTAGAAAATGACTACAACACTCAATCAATTTCGTTGCGATCGATCCTTGAGAAGGATAAGCTCTAAGAGAATGGTACGAACTTTATGGATTGGATCCGTAGCCTAAGAATTGTTCTTAGGCAAGAAGATAAGTTGTACATTCTCGATGGGCCTCTTCCTGCTGAACTAGAACCTACTGCCCCTAGGGCAAAAAGAGATAGTTACAAGACATCGTAATGATTCTAGAGATGTAAGCTGTCTCATGCTTGCTACTATGTGCTCAAAACTCCAACAAAGTTTGGAACATTTGGAAGCCTATGAGATAGGCGTGGAGTTCAGAGCCATGTTTCAAGAACAAGCTAGGCAAGAGAGGTACAAGACCATTGTTGCATTCACTACTTGCAAAATGAATGAAGGGCAACAAGTGAGTCCTCACATGCTGAAAATGAAAGGTTTATGTAGAGCACCTTGAGAAACTTGGCTATCCAATCCCATTGGAGCTAGCCACGGATCTCATTCTTAATTCATTGCCTAAAAGTTATAATCAGTTTGTGATGAATTATAACATGCATGGAATGGATAAGAATCTCTCCGAGTTGCATGGGATGCTTAAAACTGCGGAGATGAAGATTGCGGAGAAAGGTTCTCCCATGCACTTAGTTCATGATGGAAGAAGGCCGGTGCCAAAAGAAAGGGTAAGAAAGTTGTCAAACCCAAGATAGGCAAGGCAAGTGTTGCCAAGGCTTCTGAGGCAAAACCCGATTCACAAAAGGATGCAATCTGTTTCCATTGTCAAGAAATTGGTCATTGGAAACGTAATTGTAAGGCTTTCTTGGAAGAGCAAAAGAGAAGAAGAGCAGCAAGGCTGCGTCGACTTCAGGTATCTATATGATAGATATTCTCCTTTCTACCACTGATTCTTGGGTATTGGATACCGGATGTGGTTCTCACATTTGTTTAAATGTGCAGGGACTAAAGAATAGGAGACTACTTAAAGAGGGTGAAGTAGACCTACGCGTGAGGAATGGAGCAAAGTTTGCTGCATTAGCCGTAGGGACTTATGAAGTCACTTTACCTTCCGGTTTAATACTTGTTTTAAACAATTGCTATTATGTACCGGATTTAAGTAGAAATATTATTTTAATTTCTTGTTTGGATAATGAAGTTTTTAAGTTTCTTATTGAGAATAAGAAATTTTCTATTTATTTAAATGATGTGCTTTATGGTATTGCTAATTCATTTAATGGCCTTTATGTCTTGAATGTGAAGGATGAGAATAATGACAATGTCTATCATATAAATAAGAAATCTAAACCTAATGATGTAAATCATACCTATTTATGGCATTGCCTTCTTGGTCATATTAATGAGAAGCGTATCTCAAAACTCCATGGGGATGGACTTTTGGGTTCATGTGACCTCGAGTCATATGATACTTGTGAGTCGTGTCTTCTTGAAAAATTACTAAGACACCTTTCAGCAAGCTAGGTGAAAGGGCAAGTGACTTATTGGGGCTGATACATTCCGATGTATGCGGACCATTAAGTAGCAATGCTAGGGGAGGATTTCAATACTTCATAACCTTCACTGATGATTATAGTAGATTTGGGTATGTTTACCTAATGAAACATAAGAGTGAAGCATTTGATATTTAGAATATTTCAAAATGAAGTAGAAAAACAACTTGGAAAAAGTATTAAGCACTTCGATCAGATCGAGGTGGAGAATACTTGAGTCAAGAATTTGATGATCATCTAAAGAATTGTGGAATAGTTTCACAATTGACTCCACCAGGAACACCACAATGGAATGGTGTGTCCGAGAGGATAAATCGGACTTTGTTAGACATGGTTCGATCAATGATGAGTCAAGTTGATCTTCCAATATCCTTTTGGGGTTATGCTCTAGAAACCGCTGCTTTCGCAGTAAATCGTGTTCCAACTAAATCGGTTCAAAGACTCCATATGAGATGTGGAGCGGAAAGAAGCCTTGTCTGTCTTTCATGAAGATTTGGGGTTGTGAAGCTTTTTGTCAAAAGACTTGTCTCAGACAAACTTGCACACAAATCTGATAAATGTATTTTCGTGGAATATCCTAAGGAAACTAAAGGACATTACTTTTACAACAAAACGGACAACAAAGTGTTTGTTGCCCGAACTGGTGTCTTTCTAGAGAAAGAGTTTCTCTCTAAAGAAATCAGTGGGAGTAAAATAAAATCTTGAAGAAATTCGAGACCCAAAAAATAACATTGAACCAATAGTGGAACAAGAACAAGAACCACAGGAGTTGTGGAACCTGTTCAAAATACACAAGTAACTCGCAGATCTAGTAGGTTACGATCCGAGCCCGAGAGATATGGTTTCTCGTAACGGATAGTAATGAGGTAGAAATCATTGAGAATGATGAACCGTCAACCTACCAAGAGGCGATGTCTTCTCCTAATTTGGACAAGTGGCTTGGAGCCATGGAATCCGAATTGCAATCCATGCAAGACAATCAAGTTTGGAATTTGATTGATGCGCCCGAAGGTGTAAAAACCATAGGATGCAAATGGGTCTTCAAGAAGAAGACTGACATGGATGGGAAGGTGCATACTTACAAAGCTAGACTTGTAGCGAAAGGTTTTAGGCAAGTTCATGGTATTGACTATGATGAGACCTTTTCACCCGTAGCAATGATCAAGTCTATAAGAATTCTGCTTGCTATTGCCACTATGAAATATGGCAAATGGATGTCAAAACCGCTTTCCTAAATGGAAAACTACAAGAATGTGTATATGACACAACCAGAAGGTTTTGAACAGAATTCTAAGGTATGCAAATTTACAGAGATCCATCTATGGATTAAAGCAAGCTTCAAGGAGTTGGAATCTCCGTTTTGATGAATCGGTCAAAGAGTTTGGTTTCATCAAGAACGAGGATGAACCTTGTGTATACAAGAAAATTAGTGGGAGCATAGTGCTATTCCTTATCTTATATGTGGATGACATATTACTCATTGGAAACGACAATCCTACACTTCAGTCCGTAAAGACTTGGTTAGGAAATTGTTTCGCAATGAAAGATATAGGTGAAGCACATATATACTTGGCATCAAGATCTATAGAGATAGATCAAGGAGGCTACTTGGTTTAAGCCAAAGTACATACATTGACAAGGTCATTAGAAGATTCCGCATGGAAAATTCTAAGAGAGGAACCTTACCAGTGTTACATGGAGTTTCTCTAAGCAAGACTCAATGTCCTAAGACAAAAGATGAGCGTGAGAAAATGAATGATGTTCCATATGCTTCGGATATTGGGGTCCATTCATGTATGCCATGATTTGTACTAGGCCGGATGTATCTTATGCTTTGAGCATGACAAGTAGATACCATCCGACCCGGTGAAAATCACTGGGTGGCCGTAAAAGCGATTCTTAATTACTTGAGAAGGACTAAAGATTCGTTTTGGTCTATGGAGGAATGGAAGATGATCTCGTTGTAAATGCCTACACGGATGCAAGCTTCCAAACCGACAAAGATGATAGCCGATCGCAATCGGGTTTTGTGTTTATGTTAAATGGTGGAGCTGTAAGCTGGAAGAGTTCCAAGCAAAGTACAACTGCTGATTCTACAACAGAAGCTGAGTATATTGCTGCATCGGATGCTGCAAAGGAAGCTGTTTGGATTAAGAAGTCATCACTGAACTTGAAGTGGTTCCTAGCATTGCTAATCCAATAGACCTTTATTGCGATAATAATGGTGCTATTGCTCAAGCAAAGGAACCAAGCACATCAGAAATCCAAACACATACTTAGGCGTTTTCATATCATCATTCGAGAGATCGTTGATAGGGGAGATGTAAATATATGCAGAGTACCTACTGATGACAATGTTGCGGACCCGCTAATAAAGGGACTTCCACAAGCTAAACATGATGGTCATGTTAGGTCCATGGGTATTAGATACATGGGAGATTGGGCCTAGGGCAAGTGGGAGATTGTTGGTAGTGGTGCCCTAGGCA
>JAOWBW010002880.1:0-49382 GCA_026119855.1 Campanula takesimana | reverse complement strand
CTTCAACCATGGCCAGGCGGCCAACCTTGCGCTGGATGATCTGGACCGTCAGATCTCTCCCTCAGTTTACTATATAAATCAATCCCATGCTATTGGTTTAAGGGTCCGATTTTGAGAGATCTAAGTACGAATTTTGGAGTTCTTAAACACTATTTTGCTCTCTAATTAACATTAAACACTCAAAAGATCCAAGGTTTATTTCTTGCCAACATAGGTAAGTTTTCTAACTTTTTCTTCATGTTCTTGCATTATTCTTAATGTAGATCTTTTATATTCATGTTCGTACATGTTTATTCATAGTTTCTTCATGAGCTTTGCATGTTCATTCATATGTTCATATATGTTCTTCGCATGTTCTTCGTGTTCATAGATTAAAACCTTATTTATGCTATATTTAGGGTTGCGATCTTCATGTTTTCATGTTATTTCACAGCCGATGATGATCGAGGGTTCATCAACCCGAGGATGATCTAGGAACTACTTCTAAACCCTAATCTTTAGGTAATTCCCCCCTCATTATGCATGATCTCGATTCTTCTGCCTATTCTAAATTCTTCTCGAACTACGCTGACCTGAGCTTCTCACATTGAGAGGAACGTAGGCAATCTTCGGATCCGGTCTCAATCACTAACACACTACATACACCGCATCATAACAGAAAGACCGATCATTCGGGCAATAGGAGTGATAACGTTCAATATTCTTCTCTTGTTGTAATTTGACCCCCGAACCCATTAACATGCTTTTCTCAATGTTTTGGCTATAATTAAAACGGCGTGGCGACTCTCATATTTTAATGTTACTATGAATATTCCCAAATTCAAACACACGTATTCACAGTGGCGACTCCGCTGGGGACTGCTTTGAAACTTTTTCAAACTTAGTGGGTCAAACTTTCGTCACATCATGATGCTTGCCATGTTTACACATGCACACACCTGCCATGTTTACACATGCACGCACCTGCCATGTTTACACATGCATACACCTGCCATGCTTGCCATGTTTACACATGTACACACCTGCCATTTTTACACGTGCACACACCTGCCATGTTTACACGTGCATACACCTGCCATGTTTACACGTGCACCCACCTGCCATGTTTACACGTGCACACACATGCCATGTTTACACATGCACACACCTGCCATGTTTACACATGCACAACACCTGCCATGTTTACACATGCACACTTGCCATGTTTATACATGCACACACTTGCCATTTGTTTACACATGCACACACCTGCCATGTTTACACATGCACACACTTGCCATGTTTACACATGCACACACCTGCCATGTTTACACGTGCACACTTGCCATGTTTACACATGCACACACCTGCCATGTTTACACATGCACACACCTGCCATGTTTACACATGCACACTTTCCATGTTTACACATACACCTCACGCTTTGCCATGTTTACACATGCACCTCACACTTTGCCATGTTTGCACATGCACCTCACACTTGCCATGTTTTCACATGCACCTTGTATTTTTGCCATGTTAATATGTGTACCTTGTATTTTTTCAATACATGTATTTTTTGTACTTTCCCTATAAGTACTAAGGTCAAACAAAACTCTGCTATGCTCCCTTGTACATTATTTTCCTTCTCCTGCATTGCATTGCATAGCATCATTCAAACATTCAAAACTTCTCTCTTTTCTCCTTAAAAAGAATTAGTTTCTTGCCACACACTACCGCTAGTCCGTGTCAGCACTGCACATGTCCCTACTACCCAGAGTTTTCGATGTGCGGGAATTTGTGCGCTGCTGCGCCCTCTTTTCGAGTCACTCGTCTACTCCACTCACCGTGTACGTTCCGCCGAGCGGTGGGAACTTTTACCTAACCCGTGTCAGCCCACACATAGAGATTAGGACACTCCTCGGATCACCCATTTAGGATGTAAAAAAATGCAAAAACTTTTCGCAAAATAAAATGTGCATTGCATCTAGGCGACCTCTAAGGTCCATCGCTCATCCGTTGGGCCATCATTGCGATCCATTTGGGTCTACCCTTCACCTTCGACCGCCTAGGTCAACCTTCTCAACCTTTGACCGCCTAGGTCAACCTTCTCAACCTTTGACCCCCTAGGTCAACCTTATCAACCTTTGACCGCCTAGGTCAACCTTCTCAACCTTTGACCGCCTAGGTCAACCTTCTCAACCTTCGACCCCCTAGGTCAACCTTATCAACCTTTGACCGCCTAGGTCAACCTTAGGTCAACCTTTGACCTCCTAGGTCAACCTTTGACCGCCTAGGTCAACCTTCTCAACCTTTGACCCCCTAGGTCAACCTTATCAACCTTTGACCGCCTAGGTCAACCTTAGGTCAACCTTTGACCTCCTAGGTCAACCTTTGACCGCCTAGGTCAACCTTCTCAACCCTTGACCCCATAGGTCATTCTCATCCGCTTTTGACCCCTTAGGTCAACCTCATCCACCTTTGACCTCTTAGGTCAACCCTTGACTGCCTAGGTCAACCTCATCTGCTTTTGACCTCTTAGGTTAACCCTTGACCGCCTAGGTCAACCTCATCCACCTTTGACCTTTTAGGTCAACCCTTGACTGCCTAGGTCAAATTTATCCGCCTCCGACCTCTTAGGTCAACCCTTGACCTCCTAGGTCAACCTTATCACCTCCGACCTCTTAGGTCAACCCTTGACCACCTAGGACAACCTTATAACCTCTGACCCCTTAGGTCAACCTTATCACCTTTGACCCCCTAGGTCACCTCATCCACCTTTGACCTCTTAGGTCAACCCTTGACTGCCTAGGTCAACCTCATCTGCTTTTGACCTCTTAGGTCTACCCTTGACCCCCTAGTCAACCTCATCCGCCTTCGACCTCCTAGGTCAACCTTTGACCCCCTAGGTCAACTTAATCATCTTTGACCTCCTAGGTCAACCTTTGACCCCCTAGGTCAACCTTTGACCTCCTAGGTCAACCTTACCACCCTTTGACCTCTTAGGCCAACCTTTGACCCCCTAGATCTTAAGTCAACCTTTGACCCCCTAGGTCAATCTTATCCGTTTAAGTCAACCTTTGACCCCCTAGGTCAACCGTACCAACCTTGACCCCCTAGGTCAACTTAATCATCTTTGACCTCTTAGGTCAACCTTTGACCCCCCTAGGTCAACATCATCCTCCTAGGTCCGCCTTATCACCTTGACCTCTTAGGTCAACCTTTGACCCCCTCGGTCGACATATCACCCGTTGACCTCTTAGGTCAACCCTTGACCTCCTAGGTCAACCCAATCACCTTCGACCTCTTAGGTCAAACTTGGACTCCTAGGTCAACCTTATCCATTTTCGACCTCTTAGGTCAATCTTTGATTCCATAGGTGGACCCAATTACCTTTGGTCCGAAACCCGCTTAGGTCAAACAGTCATCTTGACCCACCTAGGTCATTATTTACCCACCGTCTTCCAGACCAACCTAGGTCAACCCGTTTAGGTCCACACACCATCCTTGACCCTTTTAGGTCAACTTGTCCGTCTTAGGTTAAAACTACCCTTTCAGCTTTGACCCGTCAAGGTCACCCCGTGACCCGCTTAGGTCGACTTACCAATCTAGGATCCATCTAGGTCAATCTACCGACCTCCCTAGGTCAACCAACCCGAATAGGTCAGCGTACCCATGTTTAACCCGAATAGGTCAACCTTAGACCCGCTTAGGTCAAACCATGTCTATCCCGCTTAGATCATCCCATAGGCAAACCGCTACAACCCGCTATCTTGATTCATTCACCATATAGGTCAATCCAACCCTTCTCATTTAGGTCGACCTATCCTTTACCCATCTAGGTCAACCCACCATTATCGTCGCATCCTAGCTTGAACCATTTCTTGTTTCAAACATTAGGTCGAACCTTAGGTCAAATTTAGGTCAAACCTTAAGTCAAACCTTACCCGGTTCCTATAGGTCTTCCTCACCCATGCTTGACCAAGGACCGAGTCATCTCCCTCTTTTCGACCCCTATGGTCATCTCTCACCTCTTTTTAAAAGTCTAACTTGATTCGAACTACGGCGACCTGAGCCTCTTATTGTGTGGGACCTCTCCCCCATGATAAGGGGAACGTAGGCAACTTCGGCCCGGTCAAACTTTCAATTTTTTACCAAAATGCATTTCAAAAATGTGGAGACCGACTCTTTTCCAAAAAATGATTTTATAACGATGCCTTATCATTAAATACGAATCTAATTTAATTCAACTAAAAGGATTAATTCTTTCATGAATAGAGTTCTGCATCATGTCAGCTGCAAAGAACATCGAAGTTGCAACTGAAGCTGCTACCCAAGATCCCGAGACAATCCTCTACACCGGTACTGCTCTCAGTAAACAAGCATCCCACTTCGAAGCCATCCTCGATGAACAAGCAATCCACTTTAAGGCCATTCTCAACGAGCAAGCAACATACTTTCAGAAGGAGATGCATAAGACCCTAAGAGATATCGAGAGGCGCCATTTGTCTGACATTCGTGGCGTTTATGATTACCTCAGTCGAGTTCCCCCTCTTGCTCAATGTCAACACCCGTACGCTCCTCAAATGTACGGGCCGCCACAGACTGTCCCCATCGGGATGCCTCCTATGACTACTCATCAACAAGGGGTGCCGGTACCTAAATCACCCTCAAAGACAGTTCGTGAAAGGAAGGACGAGCGCGAATTCGACGACTTAGGTATGCCGTTAGCCAAACTCTTCAAAAGTCTAGTTCAAGCCGGCAAGTTGTCTCCTTTGTTCAACTATGAACCAAGTAGGGTGAAGCAATGCTTGGATCCCTCCAAACACTGCCAATACCACCAGTACGTTGGGCATGACACCGAAGATTGCCTCCAATTGAGGAGGAAGATTCAAAGCCTCATTGACAGCGGAGCCATCACCCGCCAACGGAATACATGGGCATGGGCAAAAGAGGAAATTGGGGCTACCTCCTTTAAATAATAAAAAAAAAGAGGATCATTCAGTCTTCGTAAGTTCTAGAGTGTCCTTAGTCAAAAGTCCACCTTGGACGATTTTTGTTTCTTTAGTAAAAGTCCACCCCGGACTAGTCAGTTTAAATCTTTTAGTTCCAATAAAAGAGCCTTTATTTCTTTTCTCTCTAGACTTGAGACATAATCTTGCATAAATCAATTCCATGAAAATTGTCTTATTCACCATTTTAACTTGATTGCTATATCTTTATATGATGAATTAATCTTAATCTTAATCATTAATGACGACTCATTAAAAGGTAAATGGACCCACAAACCATTCGCACAACTAAGTAAACAATTAGTCTCAAGATAACAAATGCTTTGACCAATTAGGATGAACGAATCACCCCATACACTCTCTCTATACACTCACCCCTTGTACAAACTTCATGTACACGCTCTATATACACCTTCCCCCATACACTATCCTCATACGCCTCTCATCCCACCATTAGACCCCTTTTTATAAGGTCGTGACAAAGAAATGGATTGCGGTTGCTCATCATCAAATAGACATCCATGCTGCCACAATTTAAAGGGTTGGTTTGTTCCATTCATGAGTACTACATGCCGTTACACTGGGGCTGTCCGTATTCCATCGCAAATGTAAGACAAGTGCACGAAGTCATTCATGCCATTAATTGGTGCACGTGATAATGCAATGGAGCTCTACCGGAGAAAATCAAGGGGCTAGGATGCCCGCCGCCAGCAAAAGGCCGCTTGAACTATAAGGAAGCTACCTCACAATCGAGAGAGGCGAAGACAAACTAGGGGCTTGTCTTGCCCAATGTTTCATGTACAAATATAAAAAAAAAAAAATAATATACGGCTCGCTAGGATGAAACCCAAAAGGGCGACCTAGGCAAAAGTTAGAGCATCGCACAAAAAGAAGCCCGCTAGGTTGAAAACCTGAAAGGGCGGCCTAGGCAAAAAAAAAAAAGGGTGTGCACAAAGAGATAAAATAAAAAAAATAAAGAAAAATAGAAGGGGCTATCACCATAAAAAAGTAAAAGTCCCATTTTATTTTCACTTCAAATGTTCTATTTTTTTCTTTCCCTACAAAGAAGATTAACGCGGTAGCAGCAGCCATGACAACTACAATGGAGCAATCCACCGCAATGAGCTGCAATGAAGCAATCCAAAGCAACAAGCTACAACGGAGTAACCTATCGCGACAAATGAACCTCATACTCAAACCCCAACTTCATCATCATCCGGGCCTCCCCCGAACTACGCGGACCTGAGCTCCTCACCTTGAGGAGAACGTAGGCAACCTCCCGGTTCGGTCCAAAATATACACAACCCACCTTGAGCCAATCTCCTTTCTCTTCTCTCTTCCCCATATATTTCTACTTCTGATCTCTTCACTCACAATTGATCAAAACATTTATTATTTCGAGACTACTTGTCTAAAACATAATCATAAGATGCATAACTAATCAACGAGGTCCATTCTCGAGCAATCAAATGAGAATCTTGAATAAAACAATTTTCAAATGTCTCGACAAGTCTTCCGTTCTACAATCTAGGAAAGAGCTAAACACTTACTTTCTATCAAAGCAGGGGCTTCCTCCCTTTTGTACATATATCACAGTCATGTGAGTACTATCTCTCTCTCTCCTCCCCCAAAATGCCCCCGCATGTTTTCAAACAATTCTTTTTTCCTTTTTTGAGTCGACTGAATGATTTCAAAAAAAAAAAAAAAAAATTGACGCAAAAGAGATGCCCGCTAGATTGAAAACCCTCAAGGGCGGTCTAGGCAGAAAAAAGGGTGCGTCTTAAAAGAGGTAGGATACCCCGCTCTACGCAACTGGGGCTTCCCTAACAATAAAGGATCGACTATGTGGTTTCCCAGAGAATACCGAGGCGTCAACAAGGATACACTTAGAAGAAGGGCACCCCTCATCGTCTAACTCGGCACGCGACGACCTATTCGGATTGATTAGAATCATAATTAATTATAAGGCATCTGTATAAGATCATAACACTTTCATAAAGTTTTCTCCTCCCCGACACTTTGTTTATAAACCCGCACGCTCGGTCTCCATAAAATTGTAAAAACATCCTCGATCCATCTGAGACCCATCTCCGTGATTCTTGAGTGACTCGGTCCTTCACCCTATTTCCTACACAATAGGATACCCTTAGGTCCCAACCTACCTGGTTCAAAACCTTAGGTCCCAAGCCTACCCGGTCAGTCTTGCCTAAGTGACACCATAAACTCTCTAGGTCCCGAGCCTACCCGATCAGTCTTACCTAGGTCCCAAACCTACCCGGTGAGTCTTACCTACGTTACATCATAACCTCTTAGCTCGACCTTCCGCAAGTTCGTAGCATGACCCCTTCGGCCTCAAACCGGTTCTACCCAAAACTTCAGACCTTAAACTAGTTAACCAAAGCCAATCCTTAGGGTGACCCATTAGGTCCCGAACCTAACGGTCCCGAGCCTACCCGATCTCCTAGATCTCAAACCTACCAACACATACTCATCCTTACCTTGTCTAAGCATTGGCTCTCTTATCCTCCTTGTTCCAACCTTTTAGGTCTACTCAGTCTAACCTGTTGAGCGATCCCTGAGATCCCAAGACCATTCGGGTCTACCAAACACCTACCTTTTAGGTCTCTAGAATATCTGATTCATACCTTAGGCCTCAACCCCTAAACTTTAGGTCACAAGACTTTCTACCCTTTAGGTCTCTCACCTTACATCTCCACCCTTTGGACTCTTTAATTCCCAAGCCTACTTGGTCCGACTAAAAGCGACACATCTACGTCTCCCGACTCCCGTCATATCCAAGCCATGACCCTACCACTCTTAAACCTACCAAGTACCAACCTAGTGTCACCCATTAGCCTCAAAAACTTCCTAGTCTGACCTTCGACCCCTTAAGGACTCTAACCTACTTAATACAAGCCGAGTCCAAACCTCGCCACCTACAAGGTCCACCCTTGAACTCCATGGATCTCAAACATCGCTCCCCCAACGAGTCCAAATCTCAAACCTTGTTCAAGTATATAGGACCTCCTGCGCACCGCGCCATGCCATAGGGATCTCAAAACCCATCCGGTCAAGACTCGTGTCCTTAGTCCCATCCCTAACCTACCTTCACAATTGCCAAATGAGGTTGGTCCCGCGCATGACCTCTAAGACAGAATTAAGTCCTAAGCATATCCAATCCTGTTAGGTACCTATTGCACTCGAGAAAAGTCTTTGAGACTCAAGTCCATACCTATGCGCCAACATGGTCACATATCCAAACCCATTTCCCGCACCTATGGTTCGCACCTAGCCTAAACTTTCAAACACTCTAGGATCCAAGCCCGACATGCGTATTAGGTACTAGGATCATCCAATCCCAATCCATTGCTCCTTGGCCGGCCTCAAGCCTGCTTGGTTCTAATCCATAACGCGATTTCTCTAGGACAAAAGACTTACCCGCTTGAAAGCCTTATGTCCCAACGCTACCCTGCCTAGCCTTCGATCTCCTAGATCTCACGCCTACCATTCCATTAGGACCCGGTCTCCTTAACACATGTCTGAGTCTTACCCTAGCTAAACCCTAGAACTTTAGCCTAGGTCTAATCTATCGAGCCTATCCAGCCACGAGGTATCAAGCTCATTTGCCCCAAACCGCAACACTCTTAGACCTCAAACTTGCTCGGTCTAAACCAAGACAAACCTTCAAATGCTTTCGGTCTCCAAACCCTAGCCTTAAACCTAGGTAAACACATTCTCTAAGCCCTAGCCTCAAGCCTAGGTAGTCATATCATTCTCTCTGAACCCTAGCCTCAAGCCTAGGTAATTACATCCTTTCAAACCCTAGCCTAAAGCCTAGGAAGTTAAATCCTTCTTAAACCCTAGCCTAAAGCCTAGGTAGCTACACCCTTCCTAAACCCTAGCCTTGATCCTAGGTAGTCACATATCCTATCTAAATCCTAGCCTTAAGCCTAGGAAACCACAACATCCCCTTTAACCTAGGTAAACACATTCTCTAAGCCCTAGCCTCAACCCTAGGTAGTCATATCATTCTCTCTGAACCCTAGCCTCAAGCCTAGGTAATTACATCCTTTCAAACCCTAGCCTAAAGCCTAGGAAGTTACATCCTTCTTAAACCCTAGCCTAAAGCCTAGGTAGCTACACCCTTCCTAAACCCTAGCCTTGATCCTAGGTAGTCACATATCCTATCTAAACCCTAGCCTTAAGCCTAGGAAACCACAACATCCCCTTTAACCTAGGTAAACACATTCTCTAAGCCCTAGCCTCAAGCCTAGGTAGTCATATCATTCTCTCTGAACCCTAGCCTCAAGCCTAGGTAATTACATCCTTTCAAACCCTAGCCTAAAGCCTAGGAAGTTACATCCTTCTTAAACCCTAGCCTAAAGCCTAGGTAGCTACACCCTTCCTAAACCCTAGCCTTGATCCTAGGTAGTCACATATCCTATCTAAACCCTAGCCTTAAGCCTAGGAAACCACAACATCCCCTTTAACCTAGGTAAACACATTCTCTAAGCCCTAGCCTCAAGCCTAGGTAGTCATATCATTCTCTCTGAACCCTAGCCTCAAGCCTAGGTAATTACATCCTTTCAAACCCTAGCCTCAAGCCTAGGAAGCATCCTTCTTAAACCCTAGCCTAAAGCCTAGGTAGCTACACCCTTCCTAAACCCTAGCCTTGATCCTAGGTAGTCACATATCCTATCTAAACCCTAGCCTTAAGCCTAGGAAACCACAACATCCCCTTTAACCCTAGCCCAATTCTAGGGAATTTCTAAAGCCCCGTATGCAACATCATTTCCCAAATTCCCGAAACCCTAGTCTCGAAACCTAGGAAATTTACAATCTCAATTCTCCGTTTTATTAAACCCTAGTCCAAAACCTAGGATATAATGCCCTGTCCAAAACTCAATCAACCCTAGCCAAGCCTAGGAAGCCGCATTCGCTCTAAACCCTAGCCTCGAGCCTAGGTAGTAGCATTCGCTCCAAACCCTAGCCTCAAGCCTAGGTAGTCGCACTCTTTCTAAAGCCCTAGCCTCAAGCCTAGGTAGAAATTATCCTCTTTAAACTCTATCATCAAGCCTAGAAAGTCACAACCCTTTCAACTCCCAGCCTTAGGTCTAAAGCCAACGCCTTTACAACCTCTGAACCTACCACAACTCCAAGCCCTAGCCTCGAAGCCTAGGATATTTCTAAACCCTAGTCCCAAACCTAGGAGAGTCATGGTCCTTAAACACCAGTTTCCAAAACCCTTGTTCGAAACCTTAACATCTAGGAAGTTCCCAAACCTCAATCTTTCCAAACCCTAGCACTAAGCCTAGGATAGATACTCCTCATGCTCCAATCCCTAGACCGTAAGCCTAGGAAACCCACATTATCTCCAAGATATAATCTAAAGCACAAGAAGCCGGGACATCTTGGCATTCCTATCTCAAGATTAGGAGATCACCATCTCTTTATTCCCTTTCCTTAAAAAAGCCTTAGGTCATACCTCTAGGCAACCAAGAAAAATGTCCCTTACCTAACACCTTGGTCTCGATGGCTCGTAGCCTCATCCCCTCCTAAATTAGGATAAGCGGAACCTAGATCATGTTTCCCATATTAGTAACTCCCCGAGAGTCCATCTCCTTCGCGTCTCCCTAAAGGTCGTTTGCCCTTGTGACTCACCAAAGAGTCCCTTGTGACTCCCCGAGAGTCTATCACCTTGTGACTCCCCGAGAGTCCGTCACCCTTGTGACTTCCCGAGAGTCTATCACCTTTGTAACTCCCCGAGAGTTCATCCGTTTGCGACTTCATAACAATCCATCATCTTTGCCTCCACATGCAAAATTTCAGTTTTACCCCTAGTACATTCCCCTTTGATTCATTTTGGGTGCTTAGCGCTATTATTGACTGATGTTCGTTATCTTTGGGTACGAGAAGCCTCTTAGAATTTCCATTCTTCACCTAATATTTTCTTAGGATTCGTATAGTTGTAGAGACTTGGCGCCTCTATGACATACGCATCCTAGATCGATCGCGATTGGCAGAAGCCTCGGCGTTTCTGTTTGCGAGAGATCCAGCATCTATTATTTTAGCATTTCCTAATATTTGCTTAGGAGGCTTCGTATAGTTGTAGAGACTTTGGCGCCTCTATGACATACGCATCCTAGATCGATCGCGATTGGCAAAAGCCTCGGCGTTTCTGTTTGCGAGAGATCCAGCATCTATTATTTTCGCATTTCCTAATATTTTCTTAGGCTTCGTATGGTTGTAGAGACTTTGGCGCCTCTATGACATACGCATCCTAGATCGATCGCGATTGGCAGAAGCCTCGGCGTTTTGTTTGCGAGAGATCCAGCATCTATTATTAGGATTCGTACGGTTGTAGAGACTTCGGCGCCTCTATGACATACGTATCCTTGATCAATCGTGATTGGCAGGAGCCTCGGCGTTTCTGTTTGCGAGAGATCCAGCATCTATTATTAGGATTCGTATGATTGTAGAGACTTCGGCGCCTCTATGACATACGTATCCTTGATCAATCGCGATTGGCAGAAGCCTCGGCGTTTTTGTTTGCGAGAGATCCATCACCTATTATTAGGATTCGTATGATTGTAGAGACTTCGGCGCCTCTATGACATACGTATCCTTTATCGATCGTGGTTGGCAGAAGCCTCGGCGTTTCGTTAGCACAATCGGCAGGAGCCCAGGCGATCCTGATTGCGTTTACCATTCCATCTTGGGATTATTTAGACAACGTAATCTTTATTTTTCCCAAATGGCTTCATTTCCTAACGAATGTTCGTTCTTCATACAGGATAGTGCCCGTAGGTTTGTTATCCGCAGCAGAAGTTCGATGTCTCGTCTTACCCCAATAGCTCTGAACTACGTTTGGCTTGATTCCTCGGAGGATACGTAGGAAACCTAAAAAGGTCCAGCCACTCGACCGACGCGGTCATCTCTCATCCCCAGCAGGTGCATTTTCCCCAGCAGAAGACGTTGCTCCCCATCAGAGGACAGTCATTCCCAATTCCCCATCAGATTTGAACTACGTTTGGCTTGATTCCCCGCGGATACGTAGGTCGCCTGCCAAGGTTCAGCCGTTCCCTTACCTTTCATCTGTTTTGAAACTCATGTTTCAGACGGATCCTTCTTTTATCGTCGACCCCACATTGCCTTGCAAGAAGCGTCGCCGAGGGGCTACTGTTAGTACCCGACCTGAAAATGAGTTTATTAGGGCTTTCCCAAAAATACAAGGACTTTATAGGAATTAGAAACCTTGCAAAGACTTGTCCCGGATTCCCAAAATATCTCATTTATGGCAAAATCTATCAAATTAGGTAGTAAATGGTTTCCTTAAAACCATGCAGAAACCCTAGCTTAAGAATCAAGTCAGCCGGCATCCTTGGCCACGTGGCCAACCTTGCTCCGCGTTGATCTTGGCCACGCGGCCACTCTTGTCACCGGCTTCAACCATGGCCAGGCGGCCAACCTTGCGCTGGATGATCTGGACCGTCAGATCTCTCCCTCAGTTTACTATATAAATCAATCCCATGCTATTGGTTTAAGGGTCCGATTTTGAGAGCTCTAAGTACGAATTTTGGAGTTCTTAAACACTATTTTGCTCTCTAATTAACATTAAAACACTCAAGAAGATCCAAGGTTTATTTCTTGCCAACATAGGTAAGTTTTCTAACTTTTTCTTCATGTTCTTGCATTATTCTTAATGTAGATATTTTATATTAATGTTCGTACATGTTTATTCATAGTTTCTTCATGAGCTTTGCATGTTCATTCATATGTTCATATATGTTCTTCGCATGTTCTTCGTGTTCATAGATTAAAACCTTATTTATGCTATATTTAGGGTTGCGATCTTCATGTTTGCATGTTATTTCGTAGCCGATGATGATCGAGGGTTCATCAACCCGAGGATGATCTAGGAACTACTTCTAAACCCTAATCTTTAGGTAATTCCCCCCTCATTATGCATGATCCCGATTCTTCTGCCTATTCTAAATTCTTCTCGAACTACGCTGACCTGAGCTTCTCACATTGAGAGGAACGTAGGCAATCTTCGGATCCGGTCTCAATCACTAACACACTACATACACCGCATCATGACAGAAAGACCGATCATTCTGGCAATAGGAGTGATAACGTTCAATATTCTTCTCTTGTTGTAATTTGACCCCCGAACCCATTAACATGCTTTTCTCAATGTTTTGGCTATAATTAAAACGGCGTGGCGACTCTCATATTTTAATGTTACTATGAATATTCCCAAATTCAAACACACGTATTCACACGGGCGCCTCCGGTACTGCTTGTGGGCTGCGCGCGCGTCTTGCCCCTAAAGCCGGACTCGCGCGCCTCCCATTATGGCAGTTACGGATTGCAGTCTTTTCCCTCCTTGTTCTTGATCACAAAGAACTCTTTTTACATCCACATTCATCCCCCCTTATTTTATAACTCCCAAATCCCATATTCTAGCATTTTTCCTTAAAACCAAATATTTGATCTTTATTTGATTTGATTTCTTCTTTATTATTTGATTTTCTTTATTTTCTTATTGGTTGAAAAGCCATCTTTTCCTCTCTTTTTCACCTCTAAAAACCTCCTCTTTTTACCTTAGAAAAGGACTTGAAACTTCTTCACAAATACACTATACACATATCTCTCCAAGAGTTCTTGACAAAGAATTCTATTCAAGCAACAAAACTCTACACAAAACTCTTCTCAAGTGAAAGTTTGAAGTTCTCATTTTAAGGTACAAATTCTATTCTCTTATTTTCTTTGTGTCTTACTAGTGTATGCAATCTCCATAAAAAGGAATACAACCAAAAGGCCACTTCACTATTGAAGTTTGGTCAATGTTACATTCCAACATTCTAAACTTCATTTTATTTTTCCATTTATTTCTTAATGTAATATTTAGCATGAATTAATATAATAAAACAATTCTCTTTTATTCCCCTTTGCAATTCCCCTTTTCTTTACTATATAATTGTTAGCACTATTTTTTAAAATAAGGACATTTAGCATTAGAACACCAATAGTAACAAGACCCGCGTAAGCGGGGCGGAGTGGGTGTTTAAGTACTTCCCACTCCGTCATCTAACCCCCGAACCCTTCTCTTCCCGAATCTCTAGTTTCGTATTATTAAAATAGGCTATTTCTTTTATTTTTTCTTATGTTTCCTTAATAACATAAGTGGCGAATCTACAAACTAAAACAAGTTAGACATCATAGGATCCTTCCACCGCTCTAGCCAAGTAGTGGGTTTTTCCGGGGTATCTACAGTTGGATCTGAGCAATTTTCACAATGAGTTGTGGAATCTATTCAGAATACTCAAGTTCCTCACAGAACTGGTAGGGTGCGATCCGAACCTGAGAGATATGGATTTCTCATGACGGATAGCAATGAAGTAGAAGTCATAGTTGATGACGAACCTACTTCTTATCAAGAAGCGATGTCCGCTCCTGATTCAGATAAATGGCTTGGAGCTATGGAATCTGAAATTAAGTCCATGTACGATAATCAAGTTTGGAACTTGATTGATGCACCCGAAGTTGTAAAAACCATAGGATGCAAGTGGGTTTTCAAAAAGAAAACTGACATGGATGGAAAGGTGCATACTTATTAAGCTAGACTTGTAGCGAAAGGCTATAGGCAGATTCATGGTATTGACTATGATGAAACCTTTTCGCCTGTAGCAATGATCAAGTATATAAGAATTTTACTTGCCATTGTCGCATATTTTGACTATGAGATATGGCAAATGGATGTCAAAACAGTGTTCTTTAATGGGAACTTATTTGAGGATGTTTATATGACACAACCTGAAGGTTTTGTAAGTCCAAAAATTTTAATAAAGTATGCAAGTTGTAAAGATCCATTTATGGATTGAAGAAAGCCTCTATGAGTTGGAATCTTCGATTTGATGAATCAGTCAAAGAGTTTTGCTTCATCAAGAATGAAGATGAACCTTGTGTATACAAGAAGATTAGTGGGAGCGTAGTATTATTTCTAGTACTATATGTTGATGACATATTGCTCATTGGAAATGACATTCCTGTACTGCAGTCTGTAAAGACTTGGTTAGGAAAGTGTTTCTTAATGAAAGATATGGGAGAAGCCGCTTACATCCTTGGAATAAGGATCTATCGTGATAGATCTAAGAAACTGATTGGTTTAAGTCAATATACATATATTGACAAAGTTCTTAAGAGATTCCACATGGAAAACTCCAAGAGAGGAAATTTTCCAGTAGGTCATGACATAACTCTAAGCAAGAATCAGTGTCCTAAGACAACTGATGAGCGTGAGAGAATGATTGGAATTCCATATGCTTCTGCAATTGGGTCAATTATGTATGCCATGATATGTACTAGACCCGATGTCTCGTATGCTTTGAGCATGACAAGCAGATACCAATCAGATCCTGGTGAGAGTCACTGGATTGCAGTCAATGATTCTAAAGTACTTGCGAAGGACTAAAGATTCGTTCTTGGTGTATGGAGTTATGGAAGATGATCTTGTTGTAAATTGTTACACAGATGCAAGCTTCCAAACCGACAAGGATGATTCTAGATCGCAATCTAGATTTGTATTTATGCTTAATGGAGGTGCTGTTAGCTGGAAGAGTTCTAAGCAAAGTACCGTAGCAGATTCTACAACCGAAGCTGAGTATATTGCTGCATCCGATGCTGCTAAAGAGGCTGTTTGGATTAAGAAGTTCATTGGTGAACTAGAAGTGGTTCCTAGCATTTCTAATCCAATAGACCTTTATTGTGATAATAATGGTGCTATTTGTCAAGCAAAGGAACCTAGATCGCATCAGAAATTCAAACACATACTTAGGCGTTTTCATATCATTCAAGAGATCATTGATAGAGGAGACGTGAATATATGCAAAGTACCAACTGATAATAACATTGCCGACCCATTAACAAAGGGTCTTCCGCAAGCGAAGCATGATGATCATGTTAGGTTTATGGGTATTCGATACATTAGTTAGGCCTAGTACAAGTGGGAGATTGTTGGTGTTGTATGCTCTAAGCACGTTATTTAAATGATTAATGTTATTAATTGCTTATGTTTTAATAAAGATATTAAATGTGTGATTATTATATCATTTACATGTTTATTATAATAATCCCCATCCCTGATAATTATGATTAATTATTAGTATAAGTTTAATAGATAATCATATGATGATTATGGTGTATGGGATACAATTAGACTTATGGATATTTGTTGGAGAACAAATACTGGACTGCCCCCAATGAGATTTATGTCATGGTCACAATGTCATAATTAAGTCTCATATAGTTATATCACTGGAATCTCTAGACCTGAGGTTATTACAATCTTCCACATGATGAACATTACGTTTGACATATTCAAACGTTACCCCTAACTGGGTAGCTATAAAGAATATGATTTGCGTAATCGGAATCATGTAGGAAAGAGTAATAAGCCAAGATGGGATTTGTTCCTCGTAAAGAGAGATGTCAAGCTTTGGCCACTCGATGAATGGTATTGATGAAATGCATGGCCGTGCTCAAATAATATTTGTATTATCAATACATTCGGGATCGAGAAAGCATTGAACTATGTAAGTTGACCATGGACTATGGCTTGCGTTCAATAGACATCGTGAAACAAAGAGATTGTGTTATGTTCTATTTAGGAAACTTTGGATTTCAAAGTTATACTAATTGGGTAGTCATAATGGCTTGCTAGAGTCTGCTTATGATTTACGAGGTTTGACTGGTTCAGACTCGTTGCCAACTTAGTATAATCCTATTGGGTCACACACGCAGAGCGGATAATTAAAAGGAGCGAAAAACAAGGAAACTGAGGGGAGGCACCGTACGGCTGGCAAGGCCCCGTACGGCTGGTAAGCCGCCGTAAGGCCCCCCCCCCCGGGCAATCAGTTTGTTTTAAGTTAATTCTTATTGGACAAGAAGACCTAAGTCCTAAAGGGTTTTGGACACCCCTTGAATATAATACAGACTGACGGGAATTGTTCCCTACCTATTGATTTATTCAATTCCATATTCTTTCTTTGAGAGGAAAAACACATATTATATTCTTGGGTTATTGTGATTGATTATTCTCAATCATCAAGTCACAATAATCGTTGGAGCTTTGAAGAATCGTTCTTCAACATCGTTTTTCAAACCGAAGGCCTAGCAGTCAAGTTCAAAAAGGCGTTCTTGAAGTCTATTCATTGTGTGGATCATCGGTAGAGGGCGTTTCTCTTAACGCTTAACCAAGTTTTATTTCGATCTACAAAGGTTAGCTTCCTTCATCTTGATATTATGAATTATTGTTCATAGCGGAAAAACACATATTATATTCTTGGGTTATTGTGATTGATTATTCTCAATCATCAAGTCACAATAATCATTGGAGCTTTGAAGAATCATTCTTCAACATCCTTTTTTAAACCGAAGGCCTAGCAGTCAAGTTCAAGAAGGCGTTCCTGAAGTTTGTTCGTTGTGTGGATCACCGGTAGAGGGCGTTTCTCTTAACGCTTAATCCAAGTTTTATTTCGATCTATAAAGGTTAGCTTCCTTCATCTTGATATTATGAATTATTGTTCATAGCGGATCTAGGCTATTGGGTTTTATTTATATTTTCTTCCGCTGTGCATGATTGCACGAAACCCAACAGTTTAGATATAGGATCCCAACACTTTTACCCTTTATGCTCTATCCCATACCTAATAAAACAACAAAGACGAGCATGAGGTTCTAATTTTTTCCTATCATGGACTGGCAATAACACGAAACATACGCTCCCAAAAGCTCATAAAAGACTATAATTGGGCAATTCTTTATATAACCTCTCATAAGGACTTTGGTTACCAATAACCGAAGAAGGAACACGATTAATTGTGTAAACAGCGGTAAGAGCAACTTCACCCCCAGAATCTTTCAGGACACGATGATGAGATGAGTAAAGCACGGACAGTATCAAAATGTGTCTGTGTTTTCTTTCAGCACGTCCATTTTGTTGAGATGTATGAGGGCATGAACGATGAGCAAGCGTCCCATTTTCGCGAAGGAAACTTAGAAAATTTGTCTCTTTGTATTCCATGGAATTGTTTGCACAAAAAACTTTGATAGGACAAGAAAATTGAGTTTTAACCATCCGAGCAAAGTCATAATAAATTTGTTGCATTTCAGAACGGTTTTCATGAGATAAAACCAAGTAAAACGAGAGTAATCATCAATAAATATCACAGAGTATTTGGTGTTGGAGATTATGCCATAGGCCCTTGAGAAATGCCTTATGTTACATCATGTTCTCATTTGTTATAGAGATAACAACTTGGATTATTATATGTTTTGCATGTTTCTTATAAGAATTCCCGTCCCTAGTACTTATGAAGAACTAGTATAAGTTTAATCGATGATCATATGATGATCATGTGTATGTGATACAAATTAAACTTATGGGTGCTTGTTGGTGAACAAGTACTGGACATGACCCACAATGAGATTTATGTCATGGTAAAATGTCATAATTAAATCTCATATAGTTATATCATTGATATCGTTAGACCTGAGATTTTCATCGTCTTCCACATGATGAACGTTTTATTTGACGTACTCAAACGCTACCCTTAACCAGGTAGTTATAAAGGCCACGATTGGCATAATCGGTTTCTTGTAGGGAAGAATGATAACTCAAGATGGGATGTTGTTCCTCTTTATCTCAAAGAGAGATATCTGCTTGGCCACTCGAGAATGAGATTGATGATAGTGTATGGCCATACCTAAATGAATTGATGTGTTCAATGTCATTTGCTCATATCAATCTACTTGGGATCGAGAAATCATTGAACAATATAAGTTGACGTGGACGATGACTTATATTCAATATGATATCGCGTGACAAAAGGACTGTGATATGTTTTATAAGGATAAACGAACTTTGGTAAGTTATATTAATTGGGTAGTCATGATGGCTTGCTAGAGTCCGCTCATGATTTATGAGTTTGACCTTGGTCGGACTCATTACCAACTTAATATAATCCTATAGGGTCACACACAAAAGAACGAATCAAGAAAATGCTAAAATTGGAATTTCGGAAAAGGGATAAAATCGGTTTTAAGGAAAAATCAGAAAACGTAGATTGTAGAGGGGTGGTTCGGTCGGACCCCCTATAAGACCCGGTCGGACCACTGCTCCGGATTTTCTGATTTTTCACCTCCGAATTTTGACGGGTTTTTGACCTATTTCTCCTAAAGTGTTTACGTTTAATAAGTATAAATACCCCTCTCTTAAATCATCATGGTATTGATGGATTGATATTGTATCATAATTGGTAGCCTCCATGTGTTTGAGAAACACATTCTTGAGTTTAGATTGAGAATCAAACGCTCAAGAACACCAATAAATTCATGTAGCCTTTGAAGATTAGAAAAGCGTGTTTTCTAATGATTAGATCTAGCACTCCGGATCTAGAATTGTTCTAGATATTCGTTGGTGTGTGGATACATATAGAGGGTTCTTGCTTTAGCATCTCAAGTTCGTGATTCGAAAAACGTGGAGAAGATCAAATCATAAAGCTTGAAGACATGAAGATTTGAAAATCCAAAATTTTAAACCCATAACATCGATTAGTATTCTAAATTCATCTTGTATTTAATTTAATCATCATGAATGGATTCAAGGCTCTAGGTTTTTTTTGTTGATTTTCATATGTCGTTTCTGCTGCGCATGGTGCCCTAAAAACCCAACAGTGGTATCAGAGCCCCATTCATCGTTGGTTATTTTAATATTATCATGTTAAATATATGATTTGATTATATGACCTAGCATGATGTGAATTTAGAATAAGGGATTTATGTGAATTATTTGGTGAAACAATTGTATATATGATATAGTATGATTATGAACAAGGTTTTTAAGATGCATGATTAATATGATTAATCTATTTATCGCACCATCAATCGCTGTAATTTGATTATTGAATTGATGATTCTTGATCTTGAAGAAACAATTGTTTGTTCTTAGGGTTTGATGTTCATGATAATTTGATTACTATGAATAGTTGAATCCTTAAAGGATCAAGATTTGATAAATTGCTTTCTTGCAGTTCACGTGCAATACACGTTTTCGTGCAGATTACGTGCATCGAACGTGCAGTCCAGAATTTTAGAGCATAATTTGGTGCAGTTCGTGTGCATTGCAGATTTCTGAATTCGTGTTTTTCAGACTTGGAGATGCATTGTAGAATACGTATTGTTCATGGAATTGGACTCTATAAAGTAATGTATTCTTAATAGAGTTGGACTCTATGAAATAATTCATTATTCAATACTCCCTCCGTCCCAGCTCACTTGAGACTTTTTGACCAAAACTGGTCAACTTAAGGTCGGTTTGACCAACACTTTATAGAAATATTTATGTTCCAAAAAAAAAATTAAAATTGTTATTGAGAGGATTTTTAATGGTGATCATTTTATATTTTTTTTTTTATTTGGATCATAAATATTTCTATAAAGTGTTGGTCAAACCGACCTTAAATTGACCTGTTTTGTTCAAAAAGCCTCAAGTGAGCTGGGACAGGGGGAGTATGTATTATACCTAGAGTAGGACTCTAAGAAAACATAAAATTCATAATTATATTCACATAGTATACATTTATTAATTAATTGGATTAATTATACTTTTGTTATGCGCGTTGCTATATGAATGAACATTCTTGAAAATTTAAATCACGTGCCAATCTATGATTAAAACACATGTGAGTACACGGGTAGTTTTATGTGGGTTACGGCAAAGCGTAGGTGCATTAATTTTATTTTTGTATGAGCATGATGAGTGAAATAGTGGTTTCTATACGTTTAAAGTGGTTTGACATAATTAGGCTATCAAAAGAAAAAGTTTTGGGCATAAGGCACGAGATGAGATTAAAACATGTTGAGACATATGATGATCAAAATCTCATAAAGGATCTAAGAGTCACATATGATGTGATTGATAAGAGTTATCTACCTAACTAATTTAATTTTGAGCAGTATCGCCAAAGTGGACTTAAAATTAAATTAAAGTTAGATCTTAGCCTACATAAATTATATTATACAATTGTTGTATATGAAGGTTATATGATTTAGTGGGAGTATTTATGAAATACAACTATTTATATCTTAAATGATTGGTATGAAATATAGGTGTATATTTAATTGCATATTTGTGTAGAATGTTAAATTAAACTTTAATTATGTTTGTTATTGTGATCTGTTCTTAAAATGACAAAGTTAAAAAGAGAATGAAATTAATTTCTTTAATTGGATCATGAGCTTAAGAAATGTTTCAAAGCAAGAACGGAAATTATTCATTCTTAATAATCCTAAGTAACCTAAATTACAATATTAATCTGATTAATATGTTCCGTAGGATCATCAAAATTTAATTCGATTAACTCGTTGATGATCTTAGATTCATGAATAAATTGTTTATTCTGGGTTTTGATTATCATGTTGATTCGATCACCCTGAACACCAAATCCTAATTGAATCAAGGAAGGCAATTCTAGGATAAATTTTGGAAATTTAAAATCTACTTTTCGTGGTGCACAGCCGAGCGGGTCTTAAGACTCGGCCGAGTAGGTTTTGTTCAGAATTTGAATCTGGAGTTGAATCTAGTTTCAGATGGCTGGTTTTCGAAACCGTGTTTCCTGAAAAGTGATGTCAATTCAGAATTCAGATAAACTGAAATCAGAATCCTGAATTGTTCTGGATTGCTGAAATCAGTTAAATTGATGAGACAAATAATTTAGAAATGGACTACAGATTAATACGTAAATGTGGTTGCCTTTTGGCTTTGTTCGGCCGTATGGACTGTTCTCTAGTTTTCTGAATGATGTATGGAATTGTGGTTGTCTTATGGCTTAGTTTCGGCCGTACAGTTTGTGCTCTCAATATCTGAACTTAAGTATGGAAAAATGATGATCTAAATCGAAAATTTGATTTTTGACTTCATGAATTTCTAAAAGGAAAAGACGATTAAAAAGATAAAGGCAAAACAAATGTTGTCAAGTCTAAAGGAAATAATTGTGGCTAAAATTATAACTCTAAATAATGCAATTTGGTAACGTGGCAATTAGATTGACCATTTAAAATTGTTATAAAAAATAATAATGGATGATCAAAGAAAGTGAATGGTAGTGAGACTACCACTTCGGATACTTATGTTATAAGATTAACCTTTCTACCTCTAATTATTGGGTATTTGATACCGGATAAGGATCTCATATTTGTATAAATGTGCAACAATTAGTAAATAGAAAGACTACTTATGAAAGGTAAAGTTAGTCTACGAAGGATAATGATGCAAGAGTTGCAACATTGGTCGTAGAACACTTATGAAGTGACTTTACTCATTAAGTAAAAGATATTATTTTGTTTTCCTTTTAAGATAATGAAGGATATTTATTTCTTATTGAGAATAAGAATGTGCTTTATTTATTATGATTTGCTTTATTGTATTGTTAAATCATATAAATAAATCTAATATCCTAAATCTTGATGAACAAAATATTAAATGAGGCTATAACATAAATAATTAAGTTCTTAAGGCATTATTGTTTTGGTCAAATAAATGAGAAACGCATATCTGAAATTCCATGGGACAGACTTTTAAAGTCATATGATTTTGAATCATGTGATATATGCAAATCTTATTTACTTGGACCAAGACATCTTTTACTATAAAAAGGGATAATAACTTATTAGACTTAATACATGTTGATGTATATGGTTCATTAAGTAGCAATGCTAAAAGAATGATTTTTGTACTACTTGGAAAAACTATTCAAAGATTCTGATTTAATCAAGAAGATGAATACTTTAACCAAGAATTTGACAATCGTCTTTAAAATTGTGAAATTGTTTCACAACTAACTCTATCAAGAACACCATTTTGGAATGATGTGTCTACGTGGAAGAATTGAACCTTATTGGATATGGTTCATTAGATGATAAAGTCAAATTGATCTACCATTATTTATTTTGGGGTTATACATTGGAAACCACTATAAATACACTAATTTGAGTTCCATCAAAATAGGTTCAAATGCACCATATGAGGTATAAAATGAAAGAAAACCTAGTTTGCCTTTCATGAAGATTTAAGAAAGTGAGACCTTTTGAAAAGGACTTGTCTAGGACAAGCTCACACTTAAATCTAATAAATGTATTTTCATGTGATATCCTAAGGAAACTTAAGGATATTATTTTACTTCTAAAAAATAAATTGTTTGTTGCTTATAATGGTACTTTTCTAGATAAATTGTTTATCTCTAAAAGAACCAGTGGGAGTAAAATATATCTCAAATGGTTCGAGACCTAAAAAATAACATTGAACCTAAGATGGAAGTTGAACAAACTTTCACAAAGAGTTGTGAAAATCTGTTCAAGCTACATAAGTTACTTGCATATATGATAGGATACGATCTATAACAAGAACTATTGGATTTCTCGTAATAGAAAGTATTGAGGTAGAAATCATTGAGAATGATAAATCTACCACCTATCAAAATGCAAAGTCCGCTCCGGATTTAGATTAATGATTTGGAGTCATAAAATCTAAAATACAATCCATGTATAATAATCAAGTTTGGAACTTGATCATTCTAACCCACGGTGTAAAAACCAAATGATTGAATTGAGTTTTCTTTGAGAAAAGTAACATGGATGGCAAGGTACATACTTATTAAGCAAGACTAAATGTGAAAGTTTGACTCATATTTCGACTATAATAAAACTATCTCACTCGTAGTCATGCTTTAAGTTATTACAATTCTCATTGCCATAACCTTCATATTTCAAATATGAAATATGGCAAACAGATATCAAAACAACGTTCCTTATTGGGAACTAACTTAAGGATGTATTGGATACAACCTAAAGGTTTTGATAATCTAGAAAATTCTAATAAAGTATGTAAATTGCGAAAATCCATGGAATGGATTGAAGCAAGCTTCTTGGAGTTGAAACATTCATTTTGATGAAGTGTTCAAATCGTTTGAAATTCATCAAAGATGAGACTTGTGTTTTTTAGAAAGTTAGTGGGAGCATAGTCTTATTCATAGGAAGTTGATTGGTTTTTGTCAAAGTACTTATAAAGACAAAGTACTGAATAGTTCAGTATGCAAGACTCTTGTAGAAGAACTTGCAAAGTTGTCTAATGACAATGTTCTTGGCAAGACTTCGTCTTATTGGAAGACTAATGAGAAAGAACACATGATTAGGGTTCCATATGTGTTGGGGAATTGGGGGGTCTCCGCATCTACTAGCCCATATTAGCAGTCATCAATATGGAGAAAATAATCAACACATGATAATAATATGAAAGAACAAATAACACCGATATTTGATAACTCAGTTTATCAACACATGACTACATCTGGGGGCATTTAGCAAGGATATCATTATAATATGTAAAGATTATTACAACATAGTACATGCACTCACCTAGATCTAGCATGGCTATTCTCCATGTATAGTCTCTCTACATATTATCTCACCTCCTCTAAAACACACAAACACGGTCATGGCCGGGTTGTAGGATCGCCCCATGGCTCTCCTAGGCCCCCGGCCCCTCCTAGACACTATTTTGTGCTCTCTCTTTAGATATCCTAACTTTCTCCTACGCAAAGTAAAGTACTCAATATTATGGTGGTAGTCACAATATATTTATAGAGATACAAAACCTAATCCTTATCAAAACCTAATTTACCCGGAGTCCTTGAGATAGAAGGAGTATAATACTTCTTCTCCGAGTATTATTCACATGAGATGGGGATTAGGAATCTAATTCCTTTAAGGAATTTGATTCCTTTTTCACTCCAACTTTCCATCCACGCGTTAGCCTTCTCCACGCCAACTCCCAGTCTCCCCGTCGGAGTGGGCGGTCCCCCATTCCACCTTGTGCGTCCGCCTTCTCCTCAACTTTTGGCCCAGTTCAACTCTGAATCAGTGGGCGGTCGCCCACTCCTAGAGCGTTCGTTTGGGGTGCTTCAACCTCGCATTGCAATACTTCGTAAGCCGTCACTTGCCTGGAATGAGGTTGGAATGAGGTTGTTCTTGGTAAAATAATTACAACTTGCATCTTAATGGATAATATGATTATTAAAGATGAACGTGGTTGATATAGAAACTATGAAAACGCGAGTGAGTTCTGGGCAAACAACCCTAAAAATAAAGGGAAGGGGAAGGGGAAATAAAAGTCAACTCAAATTGAGCAAGACGATTCATTCACGTACGAGAAAAAATTCACACGTCGAAAATAGTATCACCGAGTACATGGGAAACAGGCTCTCCAAAACAAATCTACACACTTGGCTCTCAAAGTAGATATGATTTGGCATATATGATTTAGCATATATATGCCATCAACAGCTCTTGATATTACGTGCATTTATCTACTATTGTAATTGCTTTGTTTCAGTATGCATGTTCTGTATTAAGTTATTATTCTCGTATGTTTAACGTGTTTAAGATATCATAATTGACGTTTATTTATGAGTGTTTAATTTACAAAATTATGTAATTACAAAAATAAAATAAAAAATATATTTTGTAATATAGATTAATGAAAAAATAATTTTAATATTAATTTGATATATTTTTTTTGAAATAAAATAACCAAAATTTTATTTATTTTTAAATAATAAAAATATGGTGAGCGAAAATATTCGCTCATTAATACAAACTATCATCTATTTGTGAGCGAAAATCCGCTTAAAAGACGAGATTCGTTCACTCGGTATACCAATCTGTATACCAATCAAGCCGCCTACTTAATTCGATTGTACACACAAAATTTAACGATTCCGTCATCTCATAAACTCCCGTCAACTGAGCCCTCGATTCATTAAAAAAAATAAAAATAGAAAATGGACACACGTCATGCGAAAGTGCCACGTGCTTAACTCACCTCTTTCCCCTACACTTTTTTTTTTTTTTTTTTTTTTGATGCCCAGGTTCACCAACTTCGCGCCAGATTTACGGTTGCTCGGCCTATCTCCGCCAACTACTCCTGGGGGTAGTAGTTTCAGTCCCTCTTCCCTACCACCCGTTAAATCGCGGGATGTGCCTCAGTAGCCAGGGTTTGAGCACATGTCAACTGATAACACAATAGAAGGTCTGACCCCGGAAAAGAGCCCGGAGAGCTCCGTTGTGCCAGGACTTACGGTTGCTCGGCCCTGGCAGTAAGTGCTCCCACCAAGAATCGAACCCACACTCTATGCCTCCAGCGCAACAACTTATGTCCCCCTCCTTAACCACTGAGCTATGCCCCGGGGCCTCTTTCCCCTACACTTACACATACAAAACGTGTCCCCTCACTTTTAAGCCATTCTCACATTCAAACACAAAATCAAAAAGTAGACAAAAAAGGACAGAGTGTGAAAATGGCCGGCGGAGGAGAAGAAGAGTGGAGAAAAATGGCGGACACACACAAGATGAGTTCGGAAGAAGTGAAGAAAGCCGGAGTCGAATCATCAAAGCGGCCACCGGGACATAATCCGGGCGGCGTACTACACCAGCGCCGGAATTTTCCTTTTAGCATTACCACCATGTCAATCGGTGGCTTCTTTGTTGTTGCTGCAATTGGTTATTTTACCTTGTACGTTAAGAAGAAACCGGAAGCGACTGCCGTCGATGTTGCTAAGGTTAGCGCCGGAGTTGGTGTGCCGGAGGATACACGTCCCCGGAAGTAGTTTTAATTTGTTTTTTGTATTTTTTTTTTCTTTTGGTCTTGCGATATCAGTTTAATTGGCTACTGCCTTGAAATAATGAGACTGTTTAATTGTGTTTTGATTTTGTGTTTTTAGAATGTTTACACTAAGATGAACAATTGAGTAGGGATGTTGGATTTGTGCGTACTCCCTCCGTCTCAAAATAGATTTTTATCAGTTGCACAAGAATTACTAATAATGCATTGTGAAAAAGTTTTATACTCCCTCCGTCCCAGCAGTAGGACTTTTTTCTTTTTTAGGCCGTCCCGAAAAAAAATTGAGATAAAAATTAACTCCCAAAACAACTGAGGGAGAATTTGAAGTTGTTCAATGTCATTAAAACTAGTTTTCCACCGTACGGGTCAATATTTTCAATACAATTTCTCATATATAAAAGCAAAATGTTCAAGTTAAATAACAATACTATTACATAGCGTCAAATGAGTAAAGAAAAATTAATTGTTATATGTCCCAATTAAATTGTAAGAACTCTTTTAAGTTTAAGAATCAAGAAAAAAGGTGATGTTTTGTTTGAGTCGAGATCTCCTGTACCACTTTTGTGTGCCACTCCATGTATCACTTTTAATCTAGTCATTCACATGTTTGCATAATATTACAATAATACTACTCTTAACAATTGTGAGTCATTAGATCACTTGTGGCACATGAAGTAGCATACAAAGTGGTACAGAAGATTTGGGCTCTGTTTTGTGAGTGTAGGTGGTTTGGTAGGAGAGTAAAAGTAGGGTAGGGAATAATTAGTGGGTAATTATTATAAGTATAATATGTAGGGCCCACAAATAAAAAAATAAAAACTTCTTTTTAGGTTTTAAAATTTAAAATGGAACATTTAAAATGAAAAAATTTGAAGTTTAAATTGGAAAAGAGTAAGTATAGGACATACAATGACATAACTTTTATTCAATGCTATAGATTTTTTTATTTATTTATTTATTTTTTTTTAATTTTTTTTTTCAAATTTAATTCATAATTGAACTCAATACATAATGATCAGCAGAAGCGCCTAGGAGACAAATCTCAAGGAGAGAAAAATCTTCTCTCTAACTTCTGGGAGAAAGGGGGATCGAACCCATATGAAGGGGGGATCGAACCCATGACCTCCAAGTTGGAAGCCATGAGCTCTGCCCACGAGGCCAAAGCATGATGGTTACTATAGATTCTTTTTGAACACAAGAACATTTGTAGTACATTTAACTTGAAGAAGTTTGGCCGTTCACTATTATTGATCCAAATATATAAATCTAGATTTAACTGAAGACGTTGGTTGTTCACCATATAAATCCAAATTTATAGCTTGTTTGAATGAGTAAGTATTTTTTAAGCAACATGCAATTGTTTATACAAAAAATTGTTTTTTTCCAAAATAATCGACTATAGTTAATGATAAAAGCTTGTGTGAGAACACCATGACCCGGATTCGAGTTATTGGTATGGTTTTGAAGATAGAGTTTGAAGCATTGTTGGAGTGTATTTGGTGTGAAGTTAACGCCAAATATAAAGATATAGCGACCCGGTGGACATGCTCTTAAATAATCAAACTATTTTTATCTTCAGTCGTCCGTATATTACGTGTTTGTTTAGCGATAAGATACTGTTTAAAAAAATATTCTATTCATAAAATAGAGATTACCAAAAAAAGAAGCCTAAAAATCTCACTATGCCTAGAATAATTGCAATAAACTTAATTTACCAAAAAAAAAAAAAAATTCCATTTCGTTAAGATTTTTTATTTTTTGTTTAAAAAAATCCATTTTTGAAAGAAATTTTTTTAACCAATTATCCACATTCAATTTTGAAGTTATCATTTTCAGAACTTTTATGGATTTAGTTGATAGAATTTTGAGAGATGAGATCCTCTGTACCACAATTCGTGTACCACTTGTGTACCACAAGTGATCTGACGGCTATGCATCATTTGTGATATTATAATTATCTCAATATTAATAATATATAACCATTGGATCAATTGTGGTACACAATGATACACCAAAAGTGGTACAGAGGATTTCCTCTCGAATTTTGATGGCAAAACCATTAGTATAGTTTTGCCGTTTGAACAGTGGCAAATTTGGTCTATTTTCCTTAAAAAAGAAGTAGCAATATGTTTTTTGTAAACGACAACAAATAACTTATTGAAAAAAAAAAAAGGCCCCCAAATCTATAATACAAAACACAGTGGTTTTAACTAACTCTTAAAAATAGACAAAGCGTGGCTGAGATTAACTATTAACTCAAATCATTTATTTATTTTCCATATTATTCCTCATCCGTCCATATCAATATTTCAAAGTTAATCATGCGTCTCTCTTTTGACGGTTTCCACTTTCCCTCACCTTTTCGGTTCTCCTCTTCCTCAAACACGGCCGTCGTCCCCATTACCCATTGTGAGTGTATTTAAATATTTTTTATCGTTTCTTTTGGGGTTATTATTGATTGGTGGGTTGTAGCCCTTATTTTGCAAAAAGCTAATGTATACAATTGTAGATAGATAATCTTGGTGAGGGGTAGGTCACTATATCAATCATCATGAGCATGTGCCATGGGTTGCTGTAAATGGAGAACCAGTTTATACTAATCTTTGCAGTTATACTATAATCGTTTTTATATTGTCAAGTGTCAATATTGTCATATTGTTACCGTGCGCGGTACTAGTCTATATTACAAAACACATCAAAAGTAAGTTCCTATTAACTTTAAATAAAGAAGGGCTCAGATCAAAGCATAACCGCCCTCATCCTACGGCTATTATTAAAAGATTTATTTTCTACTTATTTTGATCTTTGGATTGTTTCTCCACTCTCCTCTGATCCTAGGGCTGACTATTGGCGGGTTTCGTATTTTGTTCTTCCTCTCAATAAGCTGTTTCTTTTCTCTAGGTTAGCTGATGATTTGGTTGTTCCTTTATGATCTTTTTCTTTTTGTTTATTTGCATTGTTACCATTGTTAAATTGAGGAAATCTAGTTTTATTTTTATGCCATGATTCTATTTTGATAATGTTAATTGACATTTACAAATAAGGGTGTGAAATATGAGATTAATATTCTGGAGAGGAGAGGAGATAGAGACGCTCGAGTAAAAAGAAAACCCACTCTGCTCTTTGTTATTTGTATTACTGTGAATGTATATACACCAGTACAAGAGTCCCTACCATATTCTTCTAAGGACAAGTTAAGGTAACAACAACAACTCAAAGTCTACAAAATACACAACATATGTAATCTGTGAACTATGTTCCGTTTACAGAAAGACATTAAAATCAAAAGTTTTTTTTTCCTTACGAGAAAGACTAATTGTCTATAAAGGGTGCACTAATTTGTGCCACTGTACAGACACTACCATACTCCCTCCGTCCCAAACAACCGAAATCAAGAAGAGAGTATATATTCAAAAGTGTAGTGAGAGGGAAAATGGTAGTGTATTATGATTTGAGAGTAAGATCAAATTTAAGTGTGTGAGTATGAAAAATAGGTTGGATGAATAAAAAGATAATTTACGAAATAAAAAATAAAGACGAATATTAATACTTACTCCGTATCAGTAGCAGCTCAAAAAAATCAACTAAATCTTCTGGATATTCTCCCTCCTCCAAGGCCAACAAATCTTTCTTGATTATTTTTACCATACTATTATAGTCTTTGACTACCCGATCTGGTTTGGTTTTATCTTTTTCCCACAGCAGAAGGAGTTTAAATTTGGGATGACCACTAACAAAGACAATGTGTTGTTTGGTAAACTTGCTTTTAAAGCACATGCCTTGCTAGTGAATAGTCACCAATCCCATGACCAAGGACCTAGTTATTAAAGAAAAATAATTAAAAAAATTATTAGTACAAATTACTAGTTACTACCAAAACAATAGTATCATTTTAAATCAAACTATTTACTCATCTAATCACATAGAACAAAACTATAACTCATGAGAAACCCAATCATTTATAAAATAACAGAGGGAGTAATGTATTTTATAAATAAAACTATAACTCACCATATGAGGTGCAGGTGATTTCCATTCCGAAGAGAAGACTCGGCGTTCTTCCAACTTACCCCATTTCCATTTTTCTTCAGCCACTTATCTAAAGTTAAGTCAAAATTTTCCACGAGTATCGTGTTTTCAGTCGTGGCATAATGTTTCGAGAAATAATCAAGGCCACTGATTGGCGTATAACTACGTGCAACTTCTTTAACATTTTTAAATTTCAAGATAGTTATTTTGACATTGATGCCGTTCTTGTGTTGCATTGTTCCATGTGCAACCCCATTTTCATTTGCAGGCTTCTCCACATTATATGTTAACTTGGCTTGGTGATCAGACTTACAAGATAATTGTAAGAAGATGAGAAGGGAGAGAGAGAGAGAGAGAAATGGGGTAATGTGTGTGTCCTGAATGTAGTTGAAGGATGGATCATATATATATGTAGTTGAAGGAGGTTTATGTCATTCTATGATGGAGTAATATTTGTTTTCAGCAAAGCTGCAGAACATTAAAACAAAAGTTCATCAATCAAAGGAAGGATATCATTAATGTTCTGAATGAACAATATCACTCATAAAAGGACAAGCATCTTAAAGCACATGCCTTGCTTGTGAATAGTCACCAATCCCATGACCAAGGACCTAGTTATTAAATAAAAATAATTAAAAAATAATTAGTACAAACTACTAGTTACTAGCAAAACAATAGTATCATTTTAAATCAAACTATTTAATCATCTAATCACATAGAACAAAACTATAACTCTTGAGAAACCCAATCATTTATAAAAGAACCGAGGGAGTAATGTATTTCATAAACAAAACTATAACTCACCTTATGAAGTGCAGGTGATTTCCATTCCGAAGAGAAAACCCGGCGTTCTTCCAAGTTACCCCATTTCCATTTTCCTTAAGCCACTTATCTAATGTTAAGTTAAAATCTTCCAGGAGCATCGTGTTTTCAGTCGTGGCATAATGTTTCAAGAAATAGTCAAGGCCACTGCTTGGCGTATAACTACGTGCAACTTCTTTAACATTTTAAAATTTCAAGATAGCTATTTTGACATTGATGTCGTTCTTGTGTTGCATTGTTCCATGTACAACCCCATCTTTATTTGCAGGCTTCTCCACGTTATATGTGAACTTGGCTTGGTGATTAGAAGACATTTGTAAGAAGATGAGAAGGGAGGGAGAGAGAGGGAGAGAGAGAGAGAGAGAGGGAGAGAGAGAGAGAGAGAGAAATGGGGTAATGTGTGTGTCCTGAATATAGTTGAAGGATGAATCATAAATATATGTAGTTGAAGGAGGTTTGTGTCATTCTATGATGGAGTAATGTTTGTTTTCAGCAAAGCTGCAGAACAATAAAACAAAAGTTCATCAATCAAAGGAAGGATATCATTAATGTTCTGAATGAACAATATCACGCCTAAAAGGACAAGCATCTTAAAGCACATGCCTTGCTTGTGAATAGTCAAAAATCCCATGACCAAGGACCATTAAAGAAAAATAATTAAAAAAAATTATTAGTACAAATTACTAGTTACTAGCAAAACAATAGTATCATTTTAAATCAAACTATTTAATCATCTAATCAGATAGAACCAAACTATAACTCATGAGAAACCCAATCACTTATAAAAGAACAGAGGGAGTAATATATTTCATAAACTAATCAATAACTCACCATATGAGGTGCATGTGATTTCCATTTCGAATAGAAGACTCGGCGTTCTTCCAAATTACCCCATTTCCATTTTCCTTAAGCCCCTTATGTAAAGTTAAGTCAAAATCTTCCACGAGCATCGTGTTTTCAGTCGTGGCATAATGTTTCAAGAATAGTCAAGGCCACTGATTGGCGTATAACTACGTGCAATTTTTTTAACATTTTTAAATTTCAAGATAGCTATTTTGACATTGATGCCGTTCTTGTGTTGTATTGTTCCATGTTCAACCCCATCTTCATTTGTAGGCTTCTCCACATTATATGTTAACTTGGCTTGGTGATCAGACGTGAGAGAGAAATGGAGTAGCGTGTGTGTCCTGAATGTAGTTGAAGGATGGATCATAAATATATGTAGTTGAACGAGGTTTGTTTCATTCTATGATGGAGTAATGTTTCTTTTCAGTAAAGCAACAGAACAATAAAATAAAAGTTCATCAATCAAAGGAAAGATATCATTAATGTTCTGAATGAAAAATATCACGCCTAAAAGGACAAGCATCTTAAAGCACATGCCTTGCTTGTGAATAGTCACCAATCCCATGACCAAGGACCTAGTTATTAAATATAAATAATTAAAAAAAATTATTAGTACAAATTATTATTTACTAGCAAAACAATAAAATTATTTTAAATCAAACTATTTAATCATCTAATCACATAGAACAAAACTATAACTCATGAGAAACCCAATCATTTATAAAAGAACGGAGGGAGTAATGTATTTCATAAACAAAACTATAACTCACCTTATGAGGTGCACGTGATTTTCATTCCGAAGAGAAGACTCGGCGTTCTTCCAAGTTACCCCATTTCCATTTTCCATAGGCCACTTATCTAAAGTTAAGTCAAAATCTTCCACGAGCATCGTGTTTTCAGTCGTGGCATAATGTTTCAAGAAATAGTCAAGGCAACTGATTGGCGTATAACTACGTGCAACTTCTTTAATATTTTTAAATTTCAAGATAGCTATTTTGACATTGATGCCGTTCTTGTGTTGCATTGTTCCATGTGAAACCCCATCTTCATTTGCAGGCTTCTCCACATTATATGTTAACTTGGCATGGTGATCAGACTTAGAAGACATTTGTAAGAAGCTGAAAAGGGAGGGCGGGAGAGAGAGAGAAATGGGGTAATGTGTGTGTCCTGAATGTAGTTGAAGGATGTATCATAAATATATGTAGTTGAAGGAGGTTAGTGTCATTCTATGATGGAGTAATGTTTGTTTTCAGCAAAGCTGCAGAACAATAAAACAAAAGTTCATCAATCAAAGGAAGGATATCATTAATGTTCTGAATGAACAATATCACGCCTAAAAGGACAAGCATCTTAAAGCACATGCCTCGCTTGTGAATAGTCACCAATCCCATGACCAAGGACCTAGTTATTAAAGAAAAATAATTAAAAAAAATTATTAGTACAAATTACTAGTTACTAGCATAACAACAGTATCATTTTAAATCAAACTATTTAATCATCTAATCACATAGAACCAAACTATAACTCATGATAAACCCAATCATTTATAAAAGAACGGAGGGAGTAATGTATTTCATAAACAAAACTATAACTCACCTTATGAGGTGCAGGTGATTTTCATTCCGAAGAGAAGACTCAGCGTTCTTCCAAGTTACCCCATTTCCATTTTCCTTAAGCCACTTATCTAAAGTTAAGTCAAAATCTTCCACGAGCATCGTGTTTTCAGTCGTGGCATAATGTTTCAAGAAATAGTCAAGGCCACTGATTGGCGTATAACTACGTGCAACTTCTTTAATATTTTTAAATTTCAAGATAGCTATTTTGACATTGATGCCGTTCTTGTGTTGCATTGTTCCATGTGAAACCCCATCTTCATTTGCAGGATTCTCCACATTATATGTTAACTTGGCATGGTGATCAGACTTAGAAGACATTTGTAAGAAGCTGAAAAGGGAGGGCGGGAGAGAGAGAGAAATGGGGTAATGTTTGTGTCCTGAATGTAGTTGAAGGATGGATCATAAATATATGTAGTTGAAGGAGGTTAGTGTCATTCTATGATGGAGTAATGTTTGTTTTCAGCAAAGCTGCAGAACAATAAAACAAAAGTTCATCAATCAAAGGAAGGATATCATTAATGTTCTGAATGAACAATATCACGTCTAAAAGGACAAGCATCTTAAAGCACATGCCTTGCTTGTGAATAGTCACCAATCTCATGACCAAGGACCTAGTTATTAAAGAAAAATAATTAAAAAAATTATTAGTACAAATTACTAGTTACTAGCAAAACAATAGTATCATTTTAAATCAAACTATTTAATCATCTAATCACATAGAACAAAACTATAACTCATGAGAAACCCAATCATTTATAATAGAACAGAGGGAGTAATGTATTTCATAAACAAAACTATAACTCACCTTATGAGGTGTATGTGATTTCTATTCCGAAGAGAAGACTCGGCGTTCATCCAAGTTACCCCTTTTCTATTTTCCTTATGCCACTTATCTAAAGTTAAGTCAAAATCATCCACGAGCGTCATGTTTTCAGTCGTGGCATAATTTTTTAAGAAATAGTCAAGGCCACTGATTGGCGTATAACTACGTGCAACTTCTTTAACATTTTTAAATTTCAAGATAGCTATTTTGATATTGATATCGTTCTTGTGTTGCATTGTTCCATGTGCAACCCCATCTTCATTTGCAAGATTCTCCACATTATATGTTAACTTGGCTTGGTGATCAGACTTAGAAGACATTTGTAAGAAGATGAGAAGGGAGGGAGAGAAAGAGAGAGAGAGAGAGAGAGAGAGAGAGAGAGAGAGAGAGAGAGAGAGAAATGGGGTAATGTGTGTGTTTTGAATGTAGTTGAAGGATGGATCATAAATAAATGTAGTTGAAGGAGGTTTGTGTCATTCTATGATGGAGTAATGTTTGTTTTCAGCAAAGCTGCAGAACAATAAAACAAAAGTTCATCAATCAAAGGAAGGATATCATTAATATTCTGAATGAACAATATCACGCCTAAAATGACAAGCATCTTAGTAGGCTAATAGCATAAGTCACACATCATGCACATTTTACAAGATAGCCCTTCTTTGAGTATTACAGCTTGAAATGTGAAAGTTCAAACTGTGCACAAGTCACAACACTGGATACATAAAACAAACGATCATCGTGTGTTGTAGAGATTTGATTATGTTTCGTGGCAACATTTAAGTTGTCTAACTTCTAACCCAACCATCCTCCTTTACTCATGATTGGAATCGGCTGTATGTATGAGGGTATGACTCTAAGTAGAGGCCATAAAAAAATCTAAATAGAACGCCACCTTCGGACTCGTACCAACTGTTGTATATTTGATGCTACTTGACCAATATTTTTTCCTAGAAATGTGTCAGTTATGGAAAGTGTCCTTCTATAAGGTTTTTCTTGTAAATACTACAGAGTGGGGCTTAGACGTACATGAACCTTATGTAACGAAAATATATATTGACAAGGTTAAACCTGCAGCATATATCATGTGCATCTATTCTCCGCTCAGTTCTTGATAACACTGCTTTCTGAAACAAACTAAAAAACAAGTGCTTATGCTTTTATATGAACATGATTTCATACGATACATTCTTACATTCTTGTTGTTTCACTTATTCATGCTTTCTGAAACAAACTCAGAAACAATCTTTTTATTTATTAGCATTGCATTTGGGAAATGTTAATGAGCGGGAAAATTACCGATCTATGCAATGTATCAGGTCTTAATAATCAATCAATGCAACGTAGTGCTTACTTTTGAAAATAGACAACGTACTTGCTTATTGTGTATCAAATAATGCAACGTAATAACTTTTTAGCCGCTACTACGTTGCATTAATTGACGATGTCGGTCGACTGGTGGTGGTGGTGGTGGTGGTCGGGCAGTAGCGGCGGAGGCGTAGTGACTCTTCTACACAGCTACTTTAATCACCGTAATTACCGCAGAGATAAACGACACTCAAATGGTAAGTTTCTTTTCCTTCCCTCAATTAAATTTCTACTTTTAATTTTTTGTTAATTTACTTGACTTTGAGTGCATTCTTGCAGAATAATAAACATTTAGTTAATTGCTCAAAAAACAGTGAAAATTTTACTCCCTCCGTCCCATTACAATGGGCACTTTTGGTCAAACCAACTTGAACTTTGACTAACATTTTATGCTAAATTATTAATCTTTATAAAATTTAAAAAAAGTTACTAAATTAGTAATATAAAAATTATCAATAACTATTTTTAAAATTTTATGGAGATAAATTATTTAGTATAAAATGTTAGTCAAAGTTCAAGTAGATTTGACCAAAAGTGCCCATTGTAATGGGACGGAGGGAGTATTCATTAGTCATGTTCAAATACATTACAAATGCCCATTTTTTCCAACTCTATGTTTTAAGTTTATTTAGAAATTATATATTTTTTGGAAATAAACCTAATGCTAATTGCATTACAATAAAGTTTCTTTTCTTTTTTTTTTTTTTTTTTTTTTTTAAAGATTGCATTCTCCTCAATCTGATACATTTTCTACACATGATAATGAAAAGTAGAGTAGGAGAGAGAAAGTGATGTCGAGAATAATGAGGGGAAAGTTGTTGTGAGTGTGAAGGTGGGTCCCATTATAATAAACACTTCCTTTTTTTTGTTGTCCTAATTCAAATGAGACACCCAAAATAGAAATTTGTCCTAATTCGAATGGGACGGAAAGAGTATAAATTAGGTAGAAACTTATAGATTTACTACTCTAAAATTATTGTATATTCATTGTTTGTTTATATGTTGCAGGTTCATAATTTGTTTTCAATTACTCATACTCAAGGTGATGGCAATTGATGTATTCTTCAATGGTTTTGGAAGCACGGGCAAAGAACAAACGACTTTGATGTTAAGGTCTTACACTTTCATGGATTTTTCTGGGCGTCTTAAAAATAAATAAATATTCTTTCTATTGATTTCGCCCAAGCATTGGAATTGAAGCTCAGGTGTAAATGAGAAGCAAATGAATATTATTGGACCGGCAGGCGGTGCATAGAGATTGATAACTGTCTATGGCTTGAAAAGCACTTTCTCTTATTCCACCTTTTTACCCAAACATTGGAATTTAAACTCTTTTTGTCTATGGCTTGAAAAGCACTTTCTCTTATTCCACCTTTTTACCCAAACATTGGAATTTAAACTCTTTTAGATGTTCTTTGACAATAAAAAAAGTTGATCAAGCTCCACCAATTTTGAAATTTGGTTTGTTTTCTTTTTCTAAACAGCCTTACACATTTTACGAAGTATCTCTAAAAGGTTATAAAGTTTATTTTGTTTTTAAATTTAATTTTAATTGCTTGCCATCAACATCATTTATCAGTCCAACCAATTTCATAAACAATAGAAAGCAACATTGATCGGACAAAACTGGACCCGGAACCGCTCCACACAACGGCTCCGAACAAGGCCACATAGGTGAGCGGCTTGGGTGTGCGGCTAAGATGATTTCAATTTTTTTTGGGTCCCACCGAGCTCGGACATGTCTCATCCGTTGGGTGGAGCTAAAATGAGGTGGTTCCAATCAGAACCATTGGATGAATCTAACTAGGGGGTCCAGCGGTTCGAAATACGACAAAACCCAGGCTCACACTGCACGAGACATTATTCATTTGGGAATCAACTGCTTATAAACCTATTTCTTTTCAGTCTTCCTTTTCCATGGCAAAGCACACACAAACACCCACACTAAAACACCCACCCACTAAAACACCCACAAACGTATACAAGCACACGCACTAAGTCACATACACACCAAAAGAGGCAATTAGCATGAGGAGAAAAATGGAGCAAATTATTGAAGGCGGTTTCAAACGATGTACTCCATCGGTTTCATAATACATATCGTTTTAGACTTTTTCACACATATGCTCAGATTTTAAAAGAACTTTATTTCTCGATTGCCACAACATCCAATATGCATGTAACGAAGAAATTATTTTGTACATATTTTGTTCCCCATTTGCAAATGATCTTAAAATATGTATAAACAAATTTGGAGATAATAAAGAGGGTAAAAAAACATACCATCTAATTTCAGCAAAAGCTACACAATTATTGACTAAATGTTCAAAAGTTTCTTCATTTTGATTAGACAATTGGCATATCGGAGAGTCAATTATGTGCTTTCTATATAATTTTTCACTAGTAGGAAGGGCATCCTAACTTGCCTGCCAAACAAAAAGTTTCAACCGACGCCGACAAGGAAGTTGCCATAATTTTTTCCAAGGAATAAAAGGCTGATGAATAATCTTCATATTTGACATAACAAGTCAATTATATGTATCCTTAAGGGAGAAAAAATCACCCCCCGAAGGCACCCATGCTAAATAATCGTGAAAGTCAAAGACGGGCTTGGGGTACGCTTGAATTGTTTTTAAAATACGAGGCTCTAAAAAATGTCCTAATTTATTCAAGTGCCAACCTAATTCACTTCGGTAACAATTAACCGAATGAGATAACCAGCTTTTGAGGTATTGTTCTAATGAGGTTTAGCTCCAAAGAATTATTTATACACCATTTATCCTTCCAAAAAAGCGTGTTATTTCCATTGCCTACTATATGCACAATACCTAATTTAAATAAAGAGATATGCTGAATTTAATTTTGTCCATAAGGAGGAATGGCTCAGTGGTAGAGCCAAACTTCACTATGTGTGAGGTCCCGGGTTCGATCCCTTCCCATGCCTCCTGGGACATTATTATTATAAGGGGGTAAGTGGGGAACCACTATCGATCCTCTTCAAAAATAAAATAAATAAATAAAGAGAGATTTTTAATTAATTGATTCCAAGCCCAGGACCTAGTTTTAGAACTCGTAGCTTGTAAAATATTAGTATTTTTATAATATTTAGCTCTCATTACCTTGCCCACAAAGATTTTGGATCCTTAGGTAATCTCCACAATAATTTTAATTGAAAATCAGTATTTACTAAGCCTAAATTCCTTATATCAAACCCTCCCAAGACTTCAGATTTTTCAATTTTTTCCCACGCTATCAAAGGTAGTCCTTTACTCTGAACCGATCCCTTCCAAAAGAAAGTGTGAATTACCGAAGTCAATTTTTTTTATCGTAGTCTTAGGAAGATCAAATGATGACATAGGATAAACAGGAAAGGCCTCTAAAGTGTCCTTAATCATAGTGACACGACCTGGTTTTGCTAGCAACTTATTTTGCCAAATGGAAATCCTATCCACAAAAGTCATATGCAAAGAAAAGAACAACTCCTTTGTTACCCTACCATTTGGAAGAGGAACCTCTAAATATTTCTCACCATGAGTAAAACCCCTAAAATTTAAAACTCTCAAAGAAGCTATTTTTGCCTGGGCTGAAACTCCCTTAGAAAATAAAATTGCAGTTTTTTCTTTATTCAATAATTGCCCAGAATCGAAACAAAATTTATTTAAAATATCAACAAAATTTTGAAGCGTAGCTAACTCATTTTTAATAAACACAAAGCAATCATCTGCAAAAGCTAAGCAAGGAATTAAAGGACCCGTTCTAGAAGAACAAATAGGTTTAATCTTCTTAAAAACATATTCTTCTCTCAACTTGACCAAAATAAATCCAAAGCGAGAATAAAGAGATAAGGAGAAAGAGGATCACCTTGCCTAATTCCGCGAGATGGAATAAAACTCTGACCCATATGTCCATTGATAACTGTTTTAAAAGTTACCGAAGAAATACATACCATAATATAATTAACCCAATGAACCGGAAACCCATAGTGAATAAGAGCTTTACGAATGAAAGGCCATTCTAAACGGTCATATGCTTTAGATAAGTCAATTTTAAGAGCCACATCTCCTACTTTTGAGTTTACGCATAGAATGAAGAATATCATGCATAATCAAAATATTATCTTGGATACTTCTTTTAGGCACAAAAGCATTTTGAAACAGAGATATAATATGACCCAAAAAATTACGCATTCTTGCAACCATAATTCCTGAAATCAATTTATACACTATATTACACAAACTAATAGGTCTAAAATGATCTACACGGGAAGGCCTTTTATTTTTAGTTATAAACACCAACAAGGTTTCATTCAACGGGCCTAAATGAAAAGGTGAATAGAAATTTTTTCTAACCAGTGTTGAAATCGAGTCACCAATCAAATCCCAATGAGAATGAAAAAAATTAGCGGAAAATCCATCAAGACCCGGTGATTTATCAGGAGACATCCGAAATAAAACTTGCATGATTTCTAAATTTGAGATTGGGTTCATCAGATTTTTCCGATTTGACTCTGATAACTGAGATACCTTAGGTAAAGAAAAAGTAGAGGTGGGAAAAGTCGAAGTATATATACTTTGATAACACTAGAGAATTCCGCACAAAATATTCTCAGAAGAAGAAATACAACCCTAAGTATCCTATAATATAGCTTGAATTCTATTTTTCCTACGACGTCCCTGAACATAAGCATGATATTGATTTGAACTGCAATCTCCATATTTTAATCAAGATTCTCTACATCGAACTTTCCAGTAATTCAGTTCATTTAGACGAACACCTTGTAATTCCTTTAACAACCTAGCTTCCTCAAGTAATAGCCTAGAGGTTGGAAACCTAAGAATTTGAATTTGAATAAATTCTAAGGAATTCTGAAGGTGATTGATATTTGAAGCCCAATTAACAATATTGGATTTTTTTCCATTGCACCATAGCCCTAGCAAGCAAACATAACAAATTATGTAATTTAACCGGAGAGTGCAGGAAAGTGTTCCCTGCCACAACTGTTTAACAAGAGCCAAAAAAGAGTCATAATTTTCCCATATAGGGTCATAGAAAAACCGCGGGTTTGGTTTCTTATTAAAATGTAAAAATTCCACTTCAATTGGGCGGTGATCCGAGCCAGAAAAAAGGAAGATGCTTAACTCGGGTTTCTGGATAAGACTCAAACCAAGCCGAATTTGCACAAAATCTATCTAGCCTTTCCCTTAAAACCACAAACCCATTTACCCTCCTAACCCACGTAAAAATATTGCCTATAAACCCTAGATCAGTTAAACCCGATGCTTCTAAAGAAGCATGAAAATTTAAAGACTGGTTCCAATTAAAACTTCCCCCACCTATTTTTTCATTAGACAATAATAATGCATTAAAATCTCCCCCTACTATCCAAGGACAATCCACCATATTTGCCAAAATAGAGAGTGAATTCCATACCTCAATCTGATGAGTTTGATGTGGATTATTGTAGATCGCCGAGAAAACAAACGGGTTCCCAATGGGCTTGAGCGAAACCTTAACATGCACCAGCCTTTCATCCACACCTATTCCATGTATATCAACCGATGAATTATTCCACATCACCCAAATACCGCTTGATTGTCCCCTTTCTTTTGCAATCGTCCATTTATCAAACGGAAAAGATTGCATGATTTTAAGAGATTCTTCATATTTCGTCCTTGTATCCAACAATACTAGAATATGAGGATTTGTTGCCTCAATAATATCTTTCACCTCCTTATTAAAATTCTTCCTCCCCGTCCCATTACAATTCCACGAGACTATCTTCATTTGCGTTAAAATTGAGCAACTCAGACAAGAATAATTATGCACAAGCATCGTCCCAAGATCATTGTTTCTTGGAAGGATGTTGATCTTCTCTTGTGCCGTACCTTTTTTTCCCATTAAGAATTCGAGTTTGAACTCGTCTTTGTCCAGCAGGCCGAGATGTACCTCCTCTTGACTTATCTTGATCATGAGTGTTGTGGTTGGAGCCATAGTGAAATAGTAAAGGTGGATTTTCCAGTGAAAGGACGGAATTGTTCCATCCATGAGAAATAGCGTTTGTTGAATGAGTGGGATTTCTTCGAAAGGCAACCCTAGCCTCAGGTCTATTTGTAACCATGGTGGTGCTCCTTGGCTTCCTTGTTGACATATCTGCTCCTGCTTCAAAAATAAAGTTTGACTCTCGATCAAATCTTGCTTCCCCGGTGGTGCTAATGAGAGCATGAGTGACATTGATGTTGTTGGAATAGAGATCTTAAAGGAAACAAAGGAGAAGAAAATCAGCACAGAGAAGCAAGCGGGCGCCTGGTCCATACCAGGCGGGCGCCTGGTTTTGACAGAAAGAATTAGTTTCTGGCGCAAGGAGTAAACGGGCGCTCGGTCCTTACCAGGCGGGCGCTCGGTCGCCGCGAGCTGAATTCGGGAAAGTGCAGAATTTCGGGAATTCTCATATGTTTAGGTTTAGGTCTTATTCTAAGTTGTTTATTTAAGCAGGGTTCCGCCCCATAACTCATTATAACTCCATATTTACATATTATAGTGCAAGATCCTGGCTTGGTAGTGCCCCCAGACGTAGTCAAGATTATTGACGAACTGGGTAAACAATTTCTTGTGTTCTTTTGTCTTTTGCTTTGGGTTATCTATTTCTTGTGCTTGTTTATGGGCTATTGATTTCTTGCGATTTGCTTGGGTTGGGAGGGATTATTCCACAACAGATGTTTCTTCCTTCCCAGGTTGAAAGACTCGATCCGGTTCCATGCAAATTGCCTTCCGGTTTCTGTCTATTGTTGAAAGTGTATGAATTTTTGTTTTTTGATCTTCCTTCTGTGGTAGGTTTTCATTTGGGTTAATCAAAGGGTTAGAGAGAGAAAGCAAAACCCCCGCATGCCTTTCATCATGGTTAGGTGCCGTAAAGAATCCTAATTCCAGAGATCGAAGCGGTGAATAAGCTTTTTCCGGACACGTGGATTGGTTTAGGGTTTCAGTTGCCACACCCGGTTTACTTAAACCAATTTGATGATGACCCGACTTTTAAATGACCCCAATAATGGTTGATCCACAAAGGAACCCGGTTTATTCTCATTGCATGTGTTGTCATAATTTTAGAGCACTTCAAACCTATTACTAAACCCAATTGCAAGTGGGGTGTCCTCAATATTTATCCCTTGTATCACATTTGCTGTTTATATAAAACCCAAGTGGGTAAACTGTTGGGTTTTGATGCATCATGCGCAGTGGAATAAACATAAGATCAAACACCCATGAGCCCGAATCCGTGCATGTTGATTAGATTAAATACTAGATGAAAGAAGCATACCCTTGAAGATAGAATCCATGAACACGGACTTAAGGTGTTGAAAAGCGAACACCCTCTATCAGTATCCTTTAGTCCCTTTTCAAGTACATGAGGATGTTTCTTAACTAGTGACTTTCACTAGGATCCAATTTTATATTATCTCACCATACTCCAAGTATATGAGACATCCGGTATTAGTACATAAACATGGCTTACATGATAGATCCAATTGCCGAAGCATATGGAATCCTAATCATGTACTCTTGCTCATTAGTCTTCCAATAATACTAAATCTTGTCAAGGTTAATGCCATTAGACTTTTTCAAGTAACCTCTCCAAGAGTCTTGCATAGTAAACTTTTCACTATCTTGTCTATGTTAGTACTTTGACTTTAACAAATCAAGCTTTTAGATTTATCTCCATAAATCTAAATTCCAAGGATATAGGCGGTCTTAACCAAGTCTTTCATTAAGAAACTCTTTCAAAATGAATTACATGTCAACTACATATATTAGACTAGTAATTAAATTATGCTCCCACTAAATTTATTGTAATCACAAGTCTCATCTTTGATGAATTCAAACTCTTTGAATACTACATCAAAGTGAAAATTTCACTCCTATTAGTTTGCTTCGATCCATCTCATGAATTTCTGCAACTTGCATATTCTATTAGAATCTTATGGATTAACAAAACTTTTAGGTTGTATCAAACACATCCTAAAGTATATTCCTGTTAAGGAATGCTGTTTTGACATCCATTTGTCATATTTCATATTCAAAATATGAAGTCATGACAATTTAAATTCTAATATCCTTAAGCATGACCACAGGCGACAAAGTTTCATCATAATCGATATTATGAATTAACATTACTCAATTAGTCGTGCTTCAATAATATGCACACTTCGATCCATGTCCGTTTTCTCTAAGAAAACTGATTTTATACCTTGTGGTTTTGTAATCCTTCGGGGTAGAAATCAAGTTCCAAACTTGATTATGATACATGGATTATCATTTTAGATTTCACGACTCCAAGTCATTAATCTAAAAACCGGAGTGGACATTTCATCTTGATAGGTAATAGATCAATCATTCTTAATGATATCTTCCTTGTTACTTTCTATTACGAGAAATCAATATTTCTTGTTATAGACAGTATCCCATCATTTATGCAAATAACTTGTGTATACTTAAACGAGTTTACACAACTCCTTGTAAAACTTTGTTCAAATTTCATCTTAGGTTCCATGTCATTTTCTGGGTCTCGAACCCTTCGAGATACATTTTAGTCTTACTAGTTCTTAAGAGATAAACGATTCATCTAGAAAGTACTATTGAGAATAACAAACGCTTTCTACTCTTAAGGGCGTAAAATTAATATCATTAAGATATCCCATGAAAATACATTAACTAGATTTAGGTGTGATTTTATCAAAGACAATACTTTTCGCAAAAGTGTTACATCATAAATCTTTATGAAAGGCAAACCAAGTTTTCTCTCATTCCATATCCAAAATGGCATAGTGGAACCTCCTTAGATGAAACTCAAATTAGTGTAAGCGCAGTTGTTTCCAGCACATAATCCAGAAGGTTAATTAAAGATCAATTTGACTTATTATGAGGCAAAAAAACTGTATTTTACAGACAAACTGTAAATTTCTGTAACAGGAGCCATACGCCTCGTCTTTAGGCATACACCTAGTTTGTAGCCGTACGATTCTTGTTTTCAGATTTTGTTTTTCTTATTCTGCAGACTTTCTGTATAATTCTCATCAAGTCCATGGTTCAAATATTTATTACTTTGATCAGATCAGAGTACATGAATACTTTTTCCATGTGTTATCGAAACCCTTTCTAGCATTGTTACTTTAATAGACTACATACATCAATATGTATTAATCCAAAAGAGTACTTCCGTTCACTACTATTAGTAAAAGGTGTCTTGATCAATTTCTAAGATTCACATATATCACATGATTCAAAATCATGTGAATTTAAAAGTCCGTCCCATGGAATTTTAAATATGTGTTTCTTATTATTGTAGATACCCGGGAGAGCCCCACTCGCTTAGGCTAGAGCGGCGGAAGGGATCTTAGGATTTCTATTCGTGTTTTAAGTTGTTAGAGTCGCCACCTATGTTTTTAATGGAACATAAGAAAAACCTAATAATTTAGCCTATGTTTGTTACGAAAACAGAGATTCTTGTTATGGAGTTCGGGGGTTAGGTTACGAGATGGGAAGTACTTAAACACCCATCTTGCCCGACTAATGTCGGTCTTACTTGTTAATAGTCTGCATAAATAAAAGTGTTCTTCCTATTCTTTGGTAATGATAAAAGGGGTTTAAAAGGTGTGTTTTGAATGTGGGGAGATAACTCCTTGACTAACTTCAATGGAATGAAGTAGTCTTTGGTGTCATGTCCCAAAATGCTTTGGGTGATTGCACTTTTGACAAAATGAAAGAAGAAGAAAGGAGATGAAGTAGAGAAGAGAGGAAAATTAAAGTTTACCTAACTTCAAATGACTTCAAACACTTCTTGGAGAATTGCCTTGAAAATGTTTGTGTATAGTTTTCTTAATCACAAAAAGTCCTCCTCTTCAATGGTGAATTAGAGGGGTTTATATAGGTGTAAAAGAGATGTTTTTGGTGCCCAAACGAAGTCACAAAGATCAGTTTCCCGGGCAAAATCATGTAAAATGAGCAAGGGAGGGATTCTTGGAGAAAATCTGTAACTGACGCCCAGATGCGCGCGCCTCCTCCTGCCTTGGTGGCGGGATGCGCGCGCTTCTGACTCCTACAGGCGGAGGGCGCGCGACCTTGGAATGGATTTTTTGACAGAATGGACAAGAAAGTCAGCACTGTTATTCAGTTTAGTCCCTGGACTAACGGAGTCAGTCAAGAACTTAATAAAAGTAACAGAAACTAACGAAAAACACATAAAATAGGAAGAAACACAAAAATCAAATGTGCAATTGGGTGAGCGGCGGTCCAAGACGGGGTGTCTACAGAGCCCTCTCGACGGAGTGGATTGCGAAGCAAAATGTGTCGATGAAAGAAAGACATCCGCCGAGGACATCACCAAGAAAAAAGCAAAGACTCGATGAAAGTAGGAATTTGAAATTGCGAGAGATAGGGGTGCGCTCCCTGTGTGGGCGGCTTTTGTTGATAGAGGAGGTGACATGATCTGTTTGTGGATCTGCTGGTCGAATCCGTTGTGAACTCATTTGCTGAACCCGTTGTGAATCCATTTGCTGAACCCGTTTGTAAGTCCATTTGTCGAATCCGTTTGTGAATCCGTTTGTGAATCCATTGGATGAGTCTGTTTGTGAACCCATTGGCTGAATCCATTTGTGAATCCATTTGCTGAACCCGTTTGTGAGTCCTTTTGTCAAATCTGTTTGTGAATCCATTGGATGAGTCCGTTTGTGAACCCATTGCTGAACCCTTTTGTGAGTCCATTGGCTGAATCCATTTGTGAATCCATTTGCTGAACCCGTTTGTGAGTCCATTTGTCGAATCCGTTTGTGAATCCGTTGGATGAGTCCGTTTGTGAACCCACTAGCTGAATCCGTTTTGTGAATCCATTTGCTGAACCCGTTTGCTAGTCCTTTTGTCGAATCCGTTTGTGAATCCATTGGATGAGTCCGTTTGTGAACCCATTGGCTAAATTTGTTTGTGAATCTATTTGCTGAACACGTTTGTGAGTCCTTATGTCGAATCCGTTGGATGAGTCCGTTTGTGAACCCATTTGCTTAACCCATTTGTGAGTCCTTTTGTCAAATCCGTTTGTGAATCCGTTGGATGAGTCCGTTTGTGAACCCATTGCTGAACCGTTGTGAGTCTATTGGCTGAATCCGTTTGTGAATCCATTTGCTGAACCCGTTTGTGAGTCCATTGGATGAGTCCGTTTGTGAACCCATTGCTGAACCCGTTTGTGAGTCCATTTATCAAATCCGTTGGATGATGGTCCGTTTGTGAACCCATTGTTTAACCCGTTGTGAGTTCGTTTGTCGAATCCGTTGGATGAGTCCGTTTGTGAACCCATTGCTGAACCCGTTTGTGAGTCCATTGGCTGAATCCGTTTGTGAATCCATTTGCTGAACCCGTTTGTGAGTCCTTTTGTTGAATCCGTTTGTGAATCCGTTGGATGAGTCCGTTTGTGAACCCATTGGCTGAATCCGTTTGTGAATCCATTTGCTGAACCCGTTTGTGAGTCCTTTTGTCGAATCCGTTGGATGAGTCCGTTTGTGGACCCATTGCTGAACCGTTTGTGAGTCCGTCATATACTTGAGAGGTGGTGATTTGCGTGGACCACTGGGGACCAAACTGCTGGGAGTGCATCTGATGTATGCTATTTGGAGGTGAACTTGCTGCATATTCTAGGTTTGGTAGGAGTTTCTATCTTATTTAATTTAGACATGCCTTAGGGGCGGACCAGATTAACGTGTGCCCAACTGTATATTCTAGGGTGGAGCTTTTGTCTTGGTTCAGTTGACTCTAGGAATGCTAGGGCTTTGTTCTTTCGTGATTTCTTCTTTTGACAAAGGCCGGTTGAGGCATTTCTGAAATGACACGCAGGTGCCTCTTTGCTTGTGACTGCAGGACGTGCGCGCCTCTCATATGGGTGGCGGGAGGCGTGCGCTTCTGGGAAGTGAATTCCGGGGCTTGACATTTGCTGGCCAAAAGATCCCTAACAGCTATAATATCAGCCTCTGTTCGAGACCAATCTTCCAACAGCTCTTTTCTGCCATTCTTGAGCATCTCTTCCTTGCTTGATTTTGCTTGTAATCCATATTTTCCATGGCCTCAAATTCTTTCATTCTTGATGCTAAGGTTGTTGGTGACTACGAGAAGGACTTATCGACCTTCGTGTATTCTTTCAAGACTCATCCTAAGAAGGCTTTCGTCAAAGACTTCAGATTCCGAATTCTCTTCACGTACGGACCTTGAAGTGGATTGGGATTTATTGAAGGCCGCTGCAGCCTTTTAGGATTGTGACAGTCACACTTTTAATTTCCGGCGAATGAGGTGGTGCCGACTGTTGATGACTTTGGTGCCATTCTTGGCATGCCATTGACGGGTCAAATTGCTGTCCCCAAATACCATCTAGGTGTTCTTGAATCTTGGTCCGATTTGTTGAACCTTCCTGTTGAGGATGTTAGGAAGATGTTGCACGGCACTGTGGTTGACATAATGAGTTGCCGATGTTCTTCAGCTTGCATTCGGAGGATACGGAGGTTCAGTCTTTTAAGAGGAATGCCATGGCAGTTTGCCTTTTAGTGAGGTCCTGTTTGTTACGCCTTTTGGTACTGTAGATGCGCAATGGGCTGAGATTGTCTTGCAGGTAAAAGAGCAGCAGTTCAGCATAATTCCTCTTATAGTGGGGGAAACCCTACACGGCCTTGATGAGTTGCATCAGACGGGTGAGATTCATCGGGGAAGCCCCTTGCTTTTGACCATATGGCTTCGGGAGCATTTCAAGATTTATTCTCCAGAGGGTGATCTGTCTCATTTTGCTGTTCATATGAGGAAACTGTTGATTTGAGACTTAGCCGATGATGGTTAGAAGAAATTCTTTGCTTCTCGGGCATCGGTCGACATTGAGTGGTGCCCTCCCTCTTGGGGGCTTCGACCTTTGTGGAATGGACCTTGGGTTTTGGGCATGTAGTCCTTCCCGGCCTTAGGGATTCTTCGTTCTATCAGCCGGAGCGAGTGAGGCAGTTTGTTCTGAGGAAGCGGGGTACTCCGTCCAGTCTCATATATGGGTCTGGACTTTTCGAGGGAGCTTAGTTAGCCTGGGGAAGTGACCGTCATCGGTGGGCTTCTGTCCCCACTCATCGGGGTAGTATTTTCCT